>JAPQNM010002136.1:52500-55000 GCA_029783475.1 Metacarcinus magister | reverse complement strand
TAATCTAATCTTCCCTTCTCGTTCTCTTCATTCTTATCTAACCTCTACTTCTTCCATTTAATTATGCCTCTTCTCTTCCTCCTCCCCTCCTTTCCCTCTCCCTCTAAACACCAACACACACGCAACGCAACACAAACCTAATCGTAACCAAGACTAAACTCAGTGCCGAGAAAACCCACGAGGAGGACAAACAACCTTGACCGAGTGAGTACAATGAACCCGGGACCTGCGAGACACACACACCTGCGGGACACACCTGAAAAGCATTACAAACAAGCAAGGCCAACAGGTAAGGAGGTAAGAGGAAAGAGAGGAAAAGGAAATAAAAAAAATGTGAAGTGTTTGTCCAGTGAGTGAGTGGAGTGTGTGAAAGGTAAACATTTTAATTAACACCTGTTGCACTGCCATTACCGAAGAAGGAAACGAGGAAGGAAAGAGAGAACAGAGAGAGAGAAAGAGAATGAAAAAAAGAAAGAAAGAAAGGAGACAAGGTGCAGATTGAAAGCAACAGGGATATGTAACTTGAGGTGTAAGGGAGTACGGAATTATAGTGAGGGGGGGGGGTAAGGGAGGGTGTGTAGGGTGTGATGGTAGGAGGAAAAACAAGTTTGGGGTCAGAGGGATGAAACCGAGAGGGAGGGAGAGAGGGAGGGAGAGAGGGAAGGAGGGAGAGGAGGTAGGAGTGGAAGGGAGAATAAGGTAGGGGCTATTAAGAGGGGAGAAAGGGAGGAGGAAAGGAGGAGGAGGGAGCAGAGAAAGAGGGAGAGCAGTGAGGTAACACAAAGATGGAGGATCAAGAACGGAGGGAAGGAGGGAGGGAGGGAGGGAGGGAGGGAAGGTAGGTGAGGGTATAAGGGAGAGAGCTGGACACCTTCCTAGAGCGACACTTCTCTCTCTCTCTCTCTCTCTCTCTCTCTCTCTCTCTCTCTCTCTCTCTCTCTCTCTCTCTCCTCCGCAGTTACGCATGGCAGCTGCCTGAAGGGAAAGTAGACATGATGGAGTGAGACAGAGGAAGAAGGGAGGGAAGAAGGGAGGGAGGGAGGAGGGAGGGAGGGAGGGGAGAGAAGGGGGAAGGGAGGAAGGTGGTTATCTCTTCTTCTTTCTAAGTTTATTTCTTGATAAACAAACACTAGAAAAAAAATAATCAGCCTCAAATAAACAAAAGGAAACTTGTCTCAACACAAACCATATTTAAACACCATCCAGAGACGATTGAGTGTAAACAAAACAAAGAAAACAAGAAAGAAAGAAAGAAAGAAAGAAAGAAATCATATCCTTTAACCAACACTACCAACAAAAAAAAGAAGAAAAAATAATGATAATAATGATAAAAAGAAAACTGAGAGAGAACCACTTTTAATCACTACAAGCGCGTCACCATCCCAGACTGTGACGGGAAGAACGTGACGAGGTTGTGGTGGGGAGGATCACGTCAACCCACTTAATGCCAGGTGTGTCTCTCTCTCTCCCCAACCAGGTAAGAGAAACCACGTGGGGCTAAACACCTCCCACACCTTCCTCCCCCACCACCACCACCACAACCCCCAACCACTACTACCACAACTACTACAAATAATAGATAGATAAATGAATAAGTAGATAGATGCATGAATAATAAGTTACACACACACACACACACACACACACACACACACACACACACACACACACACACACACACACACACACTCACTCTACCTCCAGTCTTCCAAGGTGAACGAAGATATCAGCTTGAAACTCACCTGGAAATAGAGAGAAAAACATTGTTAATTTTTGGAAAACTATAAGCTATTTGACATTACAACAATAACATCAACAACAACAACAACAACAACAACTACTACTACTACTACTACTACAATTACAGAAAGACCAATTAAAGTAACTAGTAATTAACAGTCCTTGAGTAACAGATAACCTTGAAAAATATACCTGAAATTACCTCAAGACAAAGACAAAAACAATATATATATAAATAAAAACACATTATGGTATACACTAATAAAAAAAAAGTTACATAATAAACGAAAAAAAAACACAATTATACACAAAAAAAGGAAAAAAGAAAAGAAAAGAAAAGAAAAAACATTGTATTTTATCACTCACCAAAAAAATGAATCACCAAAAATGGAATACAGAGAGAAATAAATAAATAATAATAATAATAATAATAAAAACACACACACCAAGAGAAATCAAAAGTAGACAATAAATCACCTTTCCTGAGTCACACCTGAACACCTTAACACCTGAGCACTTGGCCAGGTGTGTGCCGCGGGCAGTTCCGGCACCACAGCACACCAGGAACTTAATGGGATGTGTGGTGATGGGGTGTGAGGGGTGAGGGGGAGGGAGGGAGGCCAGGGTCTTGGTGTGGTGTGGAGTGCAAGGCTGTTATTGTTGTAGTAGTAGTAGTAGTAGTAGTAGTAGTAGTAATAGTAAGTTTCCTTTCTTACCAGCCCAGATTTTAAGTAATATTTCCGTTTTCCTTCTCAATAAA
>JAPQNM010002136.1:37500-47500 GCA_029783475.1 Metacarcinus magister | reverse complement strand
ATCTTTCCACATTCTTATCTTCCCTCTCCACACACACACACACACACACACACACACACACACACACACACACACACACACACACACACACACACTAAGGAATGGTATGTCTTAGGCGATGCAGCAAATTCCAGTCAGAAACCTTACTGCTGTCACCTGCTGTCTTCCCCTCCCCCCCTCCCCCCCTTTCCTTCCTTTCCCCCTCCCTCTCTACCTCTTTTCTCTCCCTCCATCTCTCTCTCTCTCTCCTCCGTGACGCAACACAGTAACCAAATAAGTATAAAATGACACGTCTGTCTCTCTCTCTCTCTCTCTCTCTCTCTCTCCTCTCTCTCTCTCTCTCTCTCTCTCTCTCTCTCATGTAACACTTCAAGAAACATTACATTTACCGGCCCTCAGAAAACATTGCGTGGTGTTGGGGGAGTGTGAGTTGGGGGAGTGAGTGGGGGAGTGAGTGGGGGAGTGAGTGGGGGGGTGAGGTTACCAATCCCTCTCTCCCTCCTACCTGCCTGCCTGCCTGCCTGCCTGAGTGATCATGGCTTAGCTAATCACTGACTCATACGTTTCACTGACGTAAATTACACAAAAGAATAAAAAAAATAAAATAAGTGTAAAAAGCAGATAAATATATATGTAAAAATAAAAAATAAAATATGACAAGGACATTTAAGACACCAACCTTATTATTATTATTACTATTATTATAAAAAACACAGGAATGGGCAATCTCACACCTGTAGGGCAATCACAGGTGACAGGAGGCGCCGAATTGGGCACACTAACGAACCTGTCTGCCCGAGGTGACTGCCAAACAGCCTAAACCTGACCAAGACTCACTATTAATATTCAACCAAAATTGGGAAAGGAATGATGAATAGTGAAGAAGGTGATGGTGATGGTGATGGTGATGGTCTCTCTCTCTCTCTCTCTCTCTCTCTCTCTCTCTCTCTCTCTCTCTCTCTCTCTCTCTCTAGCTGTTGGTAAATTCCCTCTAAAGGTTATGATGGAGGAAAAAAAGGTGTTATTACTGGAAAAATACATCAGGTTACATGACGCATAAACACACACACACACACACACACACACACACACACACACACACACACACACTACTGCCACACCTACTATCATTACTACAACCTATTTTACTACTACTACTACTACTACTACTACTACTACTACTACTACTAACAATAATACTAAAACTTCCCTAACACAGTCGGTGGTCACCCTAGACAAGCAGGTTTCTGAGGTGACTCTTTTTTTGTTGTTGTTCATAATATTCAATCTCAAAACTCGTCCTCCCACACTTTTCTTTCTTTCTCTCTTTTTCTCTTTGTCTCTCTCTCTAGCTAGAGTTACATTGTCTTACACTCAGTCACGTCTCAACACTTGAAGATAAATTCGTCATGACTTACATCTTAATCTTAATCTTGGACAACACATTTCACCTCATTTAAGTTTATAAAATACTTCACCTCCCCTTCAGGTAAATAATTAGTTTTTTTATTATTATTTATTATTTCCGCCACACCTGAATAATTATGAACATACTGAACTATTATATAAATACTTGCAGGTAAACAAGTGGAATTTCAGGTTAATTAGATGTAAGTGTGTAATGATAGTATCGTTAAGGTCATTGTCTGATAAGGTAAAGGTGGAAAAACGAAGAAAGAGTTGAAGTAATCATTGGATAATATTGAACAATTAAAGAAAGGTGTAGAATGAAAAAAAAATTGGAATTATGAGACACTTTGGAGGAAAAATAAGATAAGAAACGAGGAACTATAAAAAAGACAGAGAGTAAAGATGAGGAAAACATAAGAATTAAGGATAAGAACACACACTCTCCCTCCTCTCACACACTCTCAAAACATTCATACGTTATATTGTGTGGATTTAGATTAGGTTATCTTTATGTATTTTTGTCATTGAGACCAGCATCAGCCAGTAAAGTTAAATAATGGTTATTTCATTATTGTTAATAGGCAAGCAAGGGTGAAATGCAGTTTGATATTATAGCAATCAGGAAAATAAGACCAGATTCGTGTTTAGCATGACCGAAAACCTCATTGTAGCAATTTTCATGAGATTCGGAGGTGTGAAAATTTTCATTAAAATTTTGTAGGGTACACCCTTAGAGTTTTTTACATAAATCATATATTTTAAAATAACTCGAAATGTATGCGATTTACGTAAAAAACGTAGGGAATGTAAAAGAAAGAACAGAAGACACTCGTTCTATTCAGCTATAGGAAATTGAAATTGGGAAGTAATTAAAGATGTAGCAGCGTAAAGTATTATGCAATAATATCTTTCACATAATTTGAATTTTCTTCATAAATATTAGAGTTATTGGAAAAATGACGACTGTATGAGATAGACATTATCAAACTCCATAACTTTATATATATACAATTTTCCTGTAGGACTAATATTTACGTAGTAAAATGAGAAAAAACTCCTTCGACCTCAATTCTGGTGGAATTTACGGGCCAAAAAATGGAAAATACAAAATATTATAATAATGACAAAACTAATTCCAGATTCGTGATCAGCATGCCCGAGAACCTCTTGGTACCAATTTTTATGAGTTGTGTTGAAATATTAACAAAAGCTTAACTTAACCTAACCTAACATTTCCTACCCATTTGATTTCTTACAGTGGCGGATTTACCGAGGGGAGGAAGGGCACGTGGGGCACGTGCCCCCAGTCAAAGGGGTTCTGGATCCGCCCTTGATACACACTCTGCCTGTATACTTATGAAGCTACTTAAATAAAAAGAAAATAATCTCCCTTGTCTTGCCTCGCCCACATTATCCTTCCATTACTTCTTTGTTATTCCATTGTCCTTCCTCTTTACCTCCACTCCCACTCTACCCTTCCTCCTCCTCCGTAGCAACAGACAAGGACCATCTGTCATCTAAAAGCAATGACCCATGCACGCCTCTAGCTATTCATCTATACATTAAACACAGCGGTGGTCCTCCTCCTCCTGCTCCTCCTCCTCCTGCTACTGTTGTCCTGTTCTTCAGATAGCCTCAAAACATAGTGCTTTGAAAGAGTGTTATCGCCTTATCCTTCCTAATTACTTTCCATTACGAGAGGAACGTCAGTGTCAAGTCTCTTTATGTTTGTTGAAATTGATTAGGAGGAGGAAGGAAAAAAATGATGGTAGGATAAAAGACAGACTAATGAGGGGAATAATTGTACATACTTGATACTAAATCGTCCCTGGCTGTCAAACACTCTCAGACACGCAGACGAGACGCAAAGTAAAAAAAAATTCAAAAAAAGAAAGGAAAATTGTTTAATGTGAGAGAAAGAAATATGAGGATTAAAAATAAGTGAAGTGAGTGCTACGTTGTCTGTCCCTCGCTTGGATGAAAATTAAAGCAAGAGAGAAAGAAAAAGAGAGCGAGAGAGATAACAAAACAAAAAAGAATTCAAACTCAAGTGATAACCTTATAGAACAAATCCTTCCTCGCCTTCCTAACATAAAAATAAAATGAAACAAAAACTAAATTCCTATACAAGTTCAAAATATAAGTACTACCTCGCCATCAGCAGGAAGACGAAAGCTAAAAGGAACACGAGATAAGCAATCAAGGAATCTAAGGGTAACTTTTACATTAAAAAAACACCTTAACTGATCTCTCTCCCTGATGTGTAGCTGCTGAAGGAGGAAGAAAAGGAGGACAAGGAGGAAGAAAAGGAGAAAAAGGAGGAAGGTGTAAATAAAGACTAGTGTTTCTTCTAAGCCTATTTTTAAAGTTTTTTCTTAATTAAAATATGATAATGATAGACACTTCCTATACTGACTCTACGTGTTAACTCTTGATTCCTTACTCTTACTGTAGGGAAAGGTAAGTCATAAGTCGTAAGTCACCTGGATAATGTACTGCCCAGGTAACCAAAAGGACTTATTTAATATTTCACCCCAAAAAAACTGAGCTTACTAATATAATAAAACTCCAATTCTTTTCTCTAAACTTATTATCTTTTTACTGAAATTAATAAAAGTCGAGATTAATTGTATTTATATCTTATAATTGACGGTTTAAAACGAGATGTGTTCAATTATATATAAACACACACACACACACACACACACACACACACACACACACACACACACACACACACAAGAGTAGGTTTGATTATAATCTTGTGTGACTTAATTTTTCCTCCCACTGCCCACGGACACGTAAAAACTATTAACATGATACCAATTAAAGTTTGTGTACATCATTTTTGGGGAACATTAACACACCTGGGAATGCCAAGGACGATTTGACAGGTGTGTTCTCAAGCCTTAAGCCAACCACACGCTACTGACAGGAAAGAAAAAAAAGAGAGAGGGAAAAAGAAGAAGAAGCAACCTAGCTAGAGTTTTCATCCCTTCCAGCAGATCAATCGTACTCTCTCTCTCTCTCTCTCTGCGACCTTTACATATTTATTCCTGTTTATCCCATTTCCTCATTCCTTCTCCCTTCCCTCCTCCTCCTCCTCCTCCTCCTCCTCTTTAGTTGAAGGTGAGAAAAGTGGTGCAGCTTAAGTATATAACTAACACGCTGACAAGGTTTTTGGGTATTTAAAGGAAGGTGAAGGAAGGTAATTGTAGGGTTTCAGACTCTATGGTGAGGGGGTTCAGTTACACTTATTTCTGGGACATTAAAGTTTAGACTAAAAATTTACTAGGACTCTCTTATCTAAATTAAGGAGCAAATGAAGGAAAAGTTAAGATACAAGAGACACAAGCTTACCAATTACAGCTTTGACGATCTAGTTAAGGTGTGTTTGAACCCTTTATTGAGGAGAAAAACCCGTGAATTCGTAGCAGCACCATGACAACACAAGGTCCCCCCAGAAGCCCTCCAAACACGGACAGGAGTAGATGATGATAAAAAAAGAAAGGAAAAAAACGGTACCTGGGTAGAGGAGAGGGCGGAGCAAGGACGAAGGAGATAAAGAGGGAGGAGAAGAGAGAGAGAAAAAAAAAATGGAGGGATAGAATCATGAGGACAAAGAAATACACACACACATATATATACACACACACACACATACATAGATATACACATCACAGCTGACACGACACAATTCCATATTAGACATTGGTGCAAATATACGTTGTCATAACCAAACTTTCCACTGTGTGTGTGTGTGTGTGTGTAAAGAAAAAAGAATAAAGAAAAAAGGTAAAGAAATGAAAAGAAGTGTTAAAGAAAACTCATCAACTGGTCCAGCACACACACACACACACACACACACACACACACACACACACACACACACAACACCTACAGATTATTCTTTATCTTTTTCTTTGCTTTTCTTTTTCTTATCTTTTCTTTCTTCTTTCTTTCGTCTCAACAATACAGAAGGAACGCAAAAAAAAAAATATAATAATAATAATAAAATAAAATAAAATAAAATAAAATAAAATATAATATAAGAAAATAAAAAAAGAAAATAAAAGAATATAAAGAATAATATTGAGTGTTTGAATACAATACTTATATAGATACGAAAGGAAAATTGCTATTATTGTCCTATTTCAACTACGAAGAGGAAGAGGAAGAGGAGGAAGAGGAGGAAGAAGAAGAGGAAGAGGAAGAGGAAGAAGAGGATGAGTCAAATAATAGAAGAGAGTCGTGGAAATATTAAGAGTCAGGAGAAATAAAATACTGACTCAAGAAAGAGGAAAGTAATGGTGTTAGGGATGGAAATGGTGAGTCAGGGATGAGGATGGTGAGTCAGGGATGAGGATGGTGAGTCAGGGATGAAGATGGTGAGTCAGTGAGGAGAATGGTGAGTCAGTGAGGAGGATGGTGAGTCAGGGAGGAGGATGGTGAGTCAGGGATGAGGATGGTGAGTCAGGGATGAGGATGGTGAGTCAGGGATGAAGATGGTGAGTCTGCAGAGAGGGCATGAAGGTGACTCTGTGGCGTAAAATAAAATGGTGGATGGAAGAGGAGGAGGAGGAGGAGGAGGAGGAGGAGGAGGAGGAGGCTGGCTGGTGGTGGAGGTGGGCAAGGACGGGCAAGGTCACAGAGGCTGGTGTTCCCGCCTGCCTCACACACACACACACACACACACACACACACACACACACACACACACACACACACACACACACACACACACACACACACATACAACGCTCATATCTATTCTGCAGCTTCTTTCCTTTTGGTATGTACAACCAGCTCAAATTTGAACCTGTGTGTACGTGTGTGTACCAGTGTACGTGTGTGTGTGTGTGTGTGTGTGTGTGTGTGTGTGTGTGTGTGTGTGTGTGTGGGCAGGGCTGGGGGTCGGTTGGGAGCATAAAATGGAGCATGTTAAGAAGCGGAGGAGGAGGAGGAGGAGGAGGAGGAGGAGGAGGAGGAGGAGGAACACATAGGAACACATAGGAAGAACAAACAGCAACAGGCCTGCTGGCCCTTACGAGGCTGTTTGTGAGTACACTGTCTACTCTAGAGTGAAGGATACAGGATAGTAAGGGTGAAGGCTTCTCTTAGCATAGGTGGAAATTTTGAAAACTTATTAATATTTTGAAACTTATTATTATTTTGAAAACTCGTGAAGGTTATTCTAAGTGTGTTTTTATTGTGTTTTTGTTGTGTTGATCAGGAATCTGGACTCAGTTTTATCATTACTGTCACGGAAATGCATTGTTCAATTTTGGACCGAAATTTTCCACCAGAATTGAGGTCGAAGTCATCTTTGTCATTTTACTACGAAACTATTACTCCTACAGTTTAAATGTTTATATACAAATTTATTAAGCTTGATGAGCTCTATCTAAATATCATATCAGATTTAAAATATATTGAACCGTTTAAGAAAAAAATAATGTTTTGTGTAAGTTTTGTTAAAAACACATATTTAGCATTTTCTCAATAACCAATAGTCCAATTATATTTCTGTATAGCTCATTAGAACGGGCGTCTCATGCTCAATCTTTACTAATATATACAACTTTTACGTAATCCTCATACTTTTCAAGTTATTTCAAAAAACGTAATTTCTTGAAAAAAATCTAAGGGTGTCGCACCTTGGAAATTTGATGAAAAATTTTCACACCTCAGAATGTGATGAAAATTTCTACAATGATGTTTTGGGTCAAAATGAACACGAATCTGGACTTATTTTTATCATTACTAGAATATCAAACTGTATTTCACCACCTCCGAATGTGAATATTATACACTAATATACACTATCTAATCTAGAGTGAAGGATACAGGATAGTAAGGGTGAAGGCTTCTCTCCCCAGCCATGGCTGGCAGGGAAAGGAAGGCCAACCAAGACCAGACTGTCACTACTGTCACTACCACTACTGGTACCACTACTTCCTGGCAAGCGATGTCAGGCCACTAGCGACGTCTTTTGAATCGACATTTCGTAAGTTAGGTACATCAGGATGAACTTACTCAAAGTTTGCTACGTTAACGGATAGTATTTTAGTTGTGGATTGGCTTCTAAATATTTGTCAAGTCTATTTTTGAACGTAGTAATTGTTTTACTGTCGACGACATTGGCGGGCAGGGAGTTCCAAACGTTAACGATCCGATTGAAAAAGAAGTGCTTGGCTTTGTTTGATGTGAATCTTTTACCAGTAATCTTAAAAGAATGATGTCTTCTTGTTATATTGGATCAATCAAAAGTAATGTAATCTTCTGTATTGATATTATCGAATCCTTTGATTATCTTGAACATTTCAATGAAATCCCCTCGCATCCTTCGTTTCGGTGGTAATGGCAGGTTAAACATAACTTATTGCCAGTATTAACCCTTACACTGCCGAGGTCTTTTCTAAGTGTTCGATTTATAGATTTAAAAAAAAATTATGATTTTATTCAAATTTTTCTTATTAATGATAAAAATAAATATTAATGATAAAAATAAATATTAATGATAAAAATAAATATTAATGATAAAAATAAATATTAATGATAAAAATAAATATTAATGATAAAAATAAATATTAATGATAAAAATAAATATTAATGATAAAAATAAATATTAATGATAAAAATAAATATTAATGATAAAAATAAATATTAATGATAAAAATAAATAATAATGATAAAAATAAATATTAATGATAAAAATAAATATTAATGATACAAAATAAATAATAATGATAAAAATAAATATTAATGATAAAAATAAATATTAATGATAAAAATAAATAATAATGATAAAAATAAATATTAATGATAAAAATAAATATTAATGATAAAAATAAATATTAATGATAAAAATAAATAATAATGATAAAAATAAATATTATGATAAAAATAAATATTAATGATAAAAATAAATATTGATGATAAAAATAAATAATGATGATAAAAATAAATAATGATGATAAAAATAAATAATGATGATAAAAATAAATAATGATAATAAAAATAAATAATTATGATAAAAATAAATAATAATGATAAAAATAAATAATAATGATAAAAATAAATATTAGTGATAAAAATAAATATTAATGATAAAAATAAATAATAATGATAAAAATAAATAATAATGATAAAAATAAATATTAATGATAAAAATAAATATTAATGATAAAAATAAATTATAATGATAAAAATAAATAATAATGATAAAAATAAATATTAATGATAAAAATAAATATTAATGATAAAAATAAATATTAATGATAAAAATAAATATTAATGATAGAAATAATTAATAATGATAAAAATAAATATTAATGATAAAAATAAATAATAATGATAAAATAAAATATTAATGATAAAAATAAATATTAATGATAAAAAGAAATATTGATGATAAAAATAAATATTGATGATAAAAATAAATATTGATGATAAAAATAAATAATGATGATAAAAATAAATAATGATGATAAAAATAAATAATGATGATAAAAATAAATATTAATGATAAAAATAAATATTAATGATAAAAATAAATATTAATGATAAAAATAAATATTAATGATAAAAATAAATATTAATGATAAAAATAAATATTAATGATAAAAATAAATAATAATGAAAAAAATAAATAATAATGATAAAAATAAATATTAATGATAAAAATAAGTAATAATGATAAAAATAAATATTAATGATTAAAATAAATAATAATGATAAATAATAAATATTAATGATAAAAAGAAATATTAATGATAAAAATAAATATTGATGATAAAAATAAATATTGATGATAAAAATAAATAATGATGATAAAAATAAATATTAATGATAAAAATTAATATTAATGATAAAAATAAATATTAATGATAAAAATAAATATTAATGATAAAAATAAATAATAATGATAAAAATAAATATTAATGATAAAAATAAATATTAATGATAAAAATAAATATTAATGATAAAAATAAATATTAATGATAAAAATAAGTAATAATGATAAAAATAAATAATAATGATAAAAATAAATAGTAATGATAAAAATAAATATTAATGATAAAAATAAATATTAATGATAAAAATAAATATTGATGATAAAAATAAATAATGATGATAAAAATAAATATGATGATAAAAATAAATAATGATGATAAAAATAAATATTAATGATAAAAATAAATATTAATGATAAAAATAAATATTAATGATAAAATAAATATTAATGATAAAAATAAATATTAATGATAAAAATAAATATTAATGATAAAAATAAATAATAATGATAAAAATAAATATTAATGATAAAAATAAGTAATAATGATAAAAATAAATATTAATGATAAAAATAAATAATAATGATAAAAATAAATATTAATGATAAAAATAAATATTGATGATAAAAATAAATATTGATGATAAAAATAAATAATGAGTATAAAAATAAATATTAATGATAAAAATAAATATTAATGATAAAAATAAATAATAATGATAAAAATAAATATTAATGATAAAAATAAATATTAATGATAAAAATAAATATTAATGATAAAAATAAGTAATAATG
>JAPQNM010002136.1:22500-30000 GCA_029783475.1 Metacarcinus magister | reverse complement strand
TCAACCGCCCCCCCCCCCACGCAGCACACTACACTGGCATGCTCCATCACAAAGCCACACACACACACACACACACACACACACACACACACACACACAGGAATGGGTGTAACTGGATTAGGATTTTGAAGTGCTTGGTGTTTGTGCTTTTTCTCTCTTCTCACCTTCTCCATCTCCTCCTTCTCCTCCTCCTCCTCTTCTTCCTCCACGCCCTCTTCTCACCTTTCCCATCTCCTCCCTTCCTTTCTTCCTTGCATCCTTGTATTGTAAATTATTCTGACAGACATACACACACACACACACACACACACACACACACACACACACACACACACACACACACACACACACACACACACATACTAACAAATTTATCATACAATAACAACAATAACAACAATTGGTGACTACAAGTGTGACTGATTTTCTGACTGACTGACTGACTGACTGACTGACTGACTTAACTGTTGAACTGACTCGAAAAGAACAAACAAACAAATAGGAGGAAGAGGAGGAGGAGGAGAAAAAAAAAAGTGGAAAGAGATGCAAAGGAATGATATGTAGAAGGCGGAGCAGCAAGAATGAGGAAGAAGTGGAGGACGAGGAAGAAGAAGAGGAGGAGGAGGAGGAGAGGAGGAGGAGGAGGAGGAGGAGGAGGAAGACAAGGTGACGAGAAGAAGAAAGGTTACATCCAAAAGTCAATATACATGTTGTTTGCACGATTTTTGGTCAACACTGGCATCACAAACACACCAAGTTGTAATCAAGTAACACACGATAACAGTAGTCAACCTTAGCTGACACTTCCATCTCGATAACTGTCCTCCTCCACCTCCTCCTCCTCCTCCTGAAGCAGATGTTGAAGGATTTATTACGTGTCTCAGGCTGGGAGGAAAAGGGGGGGGTGGGGGGTGATGGAAGGCGGATGAGGTGGAGAGTAAGAAAATGATGATAGGTTAAGAATTGTGGATGAAAATCGAGAAGAGAAAAGAAAAGAATGAGGATGCGAGAGAAAATGGAATAAAGGAGAGGAGGAGGAGGAGGAGGAGTAGGAAGCTGAGGTGTATATTTCCTAATGAACCTTTGTTGAGTAAGAATAACGTTCATAATAAGATAAATAAATTGTTTTTTCTTTCTTGTATGGCTGTCATTTATTATATTGACGCAATTATATTCATTGTAACTTCTTATTCTACATCATCTTCTTCCTCTTCTTCTTCTTCTTCTTCTCTTCTTCTAGTGATAATAAAAAAACAACTCAAATTCACAACTAATATCGACTTTATCTTCGTTTTTACAGTAAATTGAGAAGGATAATGTTGACTTTGCAAGCGAGGTTAGTTTTTATTTATGTGTGATAGATGGCGTGTGTGCAAGGGTAGGGCGGGGCGGGGCGGTGGCAGGGCGGGGCGGGGCAGGGCAGGGTGAGGCGGGGCAAGGTGTGGAGGTATAAAGGTGATTATGTAGGTAAGTATAAGACCGTGAACCTTCTCTCTCTCTCTCTCTCTCTCTCTCTCTCTCTCTCTCTCTCTCTCTCTCTCTCTCTCTCTCTCTCGTCTAATTCAGTCACTACCACCACCACCACCACCACCACCGCCATTACCTTTCACTTCCCTCCTCCCTCTATCTCTCCCTGACCTCTGCTAATTGACCTCCTGACCAAACATGTTAAGCAAGAATGAAATTATGCCTCACACACACACACACACACACACACACACACACACACACACACACACACACACACACTTACACTTGCGTTAATTGTCTTCGTGTTCGGATTAAAGTGCTCAGAGAGAGAGAGAGAGAGAGAGAGAGAGAGAGAGAGAGAGAGAGAGAGAGAGAGAGAGAGAGAGAGAGAGAGAGAGAGAGAGAGAGAGAGAGAGTCCACATGGATGACATTGCCGTCTGGTACTGATATAGCAGGGAAGCCTCTTTGTGTGTGTGTGTGTGTGTGTGTGTGTGTGTGTGTGTGTGTGTGTGTGTGTGTGTGTGTGTGTGTGTGTGTGTGTGTGTTTTCCTCCTAAAACTATCACCTTAATTGAATAGCTATCATCAAAGTCAACTCAACCGACACTAACTGAGACTACGTTGAGTTAGTGCAAATTAAAGAGAGAGTGTAAATCAGTGAGAGTGAAAGAGAGTGAGAGATAGAAAGAGAGATAATAAAGCCAAGAGAGACACCAGGAAAAACGAAGATAAGTTAGGATAATGAAGGAGGAAAAAGAATCACATTAAAAATAAACAAGATGAACTAACAACAACAACAACAACAACAATAACAACAACAACAATCATACAAACCTTTCATATCAACACGGAACTGACACATGGCTTCCTACCTACACACCTACAATATACTACGACACGTGACATACAACCTACTACACGAATCCCTTATACACACACTAAGCACATTCCACAACCTTATGATCCCTTACTTACTTCCTATCACCTTTGTGTGTGTGTGTTTATATCATGTGGAATAAACACACGTGCTCCCTCCTTCCCCTCCCTTCCTCTTCCCTCTCTGGCACCTTTCCCCCCTTGGCACTCTCAGACACAAGGTAATCAGTGGCACCTTTCAACTACATGTCCACGGTGTCATATCAGGTTGGCACTCATACACCTGTCTATTTGTGGCACTTGTAAACGTGACTTATTACAGGTTGATGTTGCTATGGTAGCCTATAGATGTATGAATGTGATGTAGGAATAATTAATGATGAAAAAGGGAATATGGGAGTGAGGTTAGATTTTGTTTAGGTGTTCAAGGTGATGTGTGAGTGATTAATGTTATGTTTGTTTGGTTAGGAAGGAATGTTGAGGTGTTTACAAGGGACGAAGAAAATGAAAGTAGAAAGATGAGATGGTTGTAGACAGACAGACAGCCAGACAGACAGACAGACGAGTGTGTAAAAAGATACAGTACTCAAGTTCATGAATTTTTACGTTACTTTCATGTATCGATTCTCACGTTACGAATTTTTGTGTGTGTGTGTGGTGTGTGGTGTGTGTGTGTGTGTGTGTGTGTGTGTGTGTGTGTGTGTGTGTGTGTGTGTGTGTGTGTGTGTGTGCTTGGGTGGTGAGTTACCGCAAAATACCTTGGTGAGTTTGACCTTTCTTGGGTTTCACGGCAAGGTCACTTATACTATGTCTCCCTTTCTCCTTGGCCTTGATGCACGCACACACACACACACACACACACACACACACACACACACACACACACACACACACACACACATACCAAGATTGATTCGATACATACATGGCCATTGCTGTAGGTATGCAAACTATGTATGTATGTATGTATGTATGTATGTATGTACCCACCGATAGAATGAGAGGAGAGAAGAGGAGTGGAGAGAGTAAAGGGAGTGGAGGAGAGAGGACGATAACTGGTAGAGAAAGAGAGAGAGAGGGGAGAAGGAAGCTGTTTATAGTGTTTCGTCTCTCTCTCTCTCTCTCTCTCTCTCTCTCTCTCTCTCTCTCTCTCTCTCTCTCTCTCTCTCTCTCTCTCTCTCCTACAAAGGACTAAATACTAAAGAGGGTGTGGTCTGCTCTAACCTTGGCTTCCCTCCTCCTCCTCCTCCTCCTCCTCCTCCTCCTCCTTCCCTTCACCTCACGTCTTCCTCACCTCCCCTCTCATTATCACCTCTCCTCTTCCCTCACATCACTCATTATCTCTTCTTCCCTCTCTGCTTTACCTCTTCCTAACATTCCTCCCAAAATTCTCTCTCTCTCTCTCTCTCTCTCTCTCTCTCTCTCTCTCTCTCTCTCTCTCTCTCTCTCTCTCTCTCTCTCTCTTTCTTCCTTCTACAAAATAATATAATTCGCTTAGAAGAAGGAAAATATAACGTAAAGAAGAAGAGGAGGAAGAGGAAGAGGAGGAAGAAGAGGAGGAAGAAGAAGAGGAGGAAGAGAAGGAAGGGAAGAACAGGAAGACCACAAAACTGTACCCCATTACCTTCTTCCTTCCTTCATTCTTCCTTTTCTTTTTCCCTGACTCATACATCCTCCTCCTCCTCCTCCTCTTCTTCTTCTTCCTCCTCCAGAAACCAAACACAAATATTTACATCGTCAGCAGGCACCGGCGCCCTACAGGAGGCACCAAGGGCAGTACACACACACACACACACACACACACACACACACACACACACACACACACACACACACACACACACACACACACACAGATCAAGCAAGCATATCCCAAGGTGGTACAGAACAGACAGATGTGAAGGATTACTGTCTCTCTCTCTCTCTCTCTCTCTCTCTCTCTCTCTCTCTCTCTCTCTCTCTCTCTCTCTCTCTCTCTCTCTCACGTGGGTTCCTTATCACCTGTCTGCCTCACCTTATCAGTAGATTAATGTATTGTTGACGTCATAGAACATTAAACATTAGCTGATAACACACCCGTTTAGACATGTAGGATAATGATAATGATAGTGATAGTAGTAATCATAACTATTACTACTAACTACTACTACTACTACTACTACTACTACTACTACTACTACTACTACTACTACTACTACTACTACTGCTTCGAATACAACACTAAGAATACTAAAGATAACAATGATGATGATGATAACGAAAACAAACGAAAGAAAGAGAAGAAAACAAGATAATAATAACAACATGTGATAAATAATAAAAAGATAATAGAATAAAAGAAATATAAATAAACAAAACAAAACAAAACTGGAACTAAAATAAACAAAAAAAAGAAGAAGAAAAACATCAGATAAAACAAAGTAACGCAACACAACCCTTGAATCCTGCCACACGCAACACTCAAAACAGCGTGAGACCTTTCTTCCTTCCTCTGTCTCGCTGGAGGTGGCCTTGTTTGAGGTCACTTTCTACCGTGCCTTATCCCACACAAAGGCTGGGGAGGCAGGCTGGTAGGTAGGCTGGTACTGGTAGTTATGTAGGTAGGTATAGATAGGTTGGTAGGTAAGGTAAGGTAAGGTAAGGTAAGGTAAGGTAAGGTAAGGTAAGGTAAGGTATGGTAAGGTAAGGTAAGGTAAGGTAAGGTAAGGTATGGTAAGGTAAGTAAGGTAAGGTAGGTTGGTAGGTATAGATAGGTTGGTAGGTAAGGTAAGGTAAGGTAAGGTAAGGTAAGGTAAGGTAAGGTAAGGTAAGGTAAGGTAAGGTAAGGTAAGGTAAGGACGCCCATCTCTCACTCCCTCACGCCCTAGACACATTTTATAGCTAAGTGTCGATGATTTTAACTGTTTCAAGGTCCTTTTTTTTTCTCTTTTTTTTTTTTACTTTTTCATGTGTGTTTATAAAAAGGAAATTGTTTTTTTTTTTATATGTTTTGGTTTTTTTTTCTTTAGTTTTTATCTTTATCTCTTGCTTCACCCTGTTTCTCATGCTATCTCGTTTGAATAACTGAGAGAGAGAGAGAGAGAGAGAGAGAGAGAGAGAGAGAGAGAGAGAGAGAGAGAGAGAGAGAGAGAGAGAGAGAGAGAGAGAGAGAGAGAGAGAATATATATCCGTGTCACGACAAAATTGCACACCTCACTTTTCGACAACACACACACACGCACACACGCACACACACACACACACACACACACACACACACACACACACACACATTGGGGTCATTTAGTATACACAACAGGACGAATCTCGCTTTGGAATGTAAAATGGATGTAGAATTATTATGAATTATGTATATTCTCAACATTTTATTTGAAGTCACATCCGGAATTATTTATGTCACGTCCTGGAGCGGGAATTTTACTATTTTTTGTTAACTCTTCCTTCCTGAGAGAGAGAGAGAGAGAGAGAGAGAGAGAGAGAGAGAGAGAGAGAGAGAGAGAGAGAGAGAGAGAGAGAGAGAGAGAGAGAGAGAGAGATAAAGAGAGAATAGAAAACCGTAAGAGAAAGATAAGACTGATTGACAGATGCTAAACACACACACACACACACACACACACACACACACACACACACACACACACACACACACTAACACACAAAGAAAACAGAGGAAGAAAGAAAGAAACGAGATAGAGAAAGGACTTGAACTTAGCGGATCTCAACGACTGGAATGAGCTAATGACTGTATTTAGAATCCGTGAGAGCAGCAGGGGTCACGAGGGCTGGCGGGGGCGGGGGCGGTAGGAGAGTGGAATGGCTTTGAGGTGGAGAAGGTGGAGAGGCATAAGAAGATGGAATGGTAGTAGAGATGGGTGAATGGCTGTGGGGGTGAAGAGGGACTGACCCCCCCCCCCCCTCTACACCCACGCCCATAACGCCCACATAACAGACTAACGTTAAACTACCTATAAAAAACTTGATCTTTCTTCAGCAACGCGGAAGGAAAACGTTAAGTGATAAAAACGTTTGTTCCGAAGCGGCAGCCGTGACCTTCTTAACGTTTTTTTTCTTCTTCTTCTTCTGATATAGGAAAATAAACGTTTAACATCGCAACAGTTCAGATTTTTAGACCTCAAGCAACACAAAGACTCTGAAACAACAACACAAATGCTTCTCCAGATTAGTCTTTTCGCAATGTCTCAAGGATTTACTTATGCTGTTACGCCATTCAAGTCATTATTCTCGTGTTCTGCAATGACGATTTGTTCTGCCTCTGAATAACACGCTCCCCCCATCCCCTCGCCCCTCTATCCCACCGGCAGGAGTCTAGCGGCCCACGACACTTGACTGACGAGAAAAACAGGTGATTGAAAAATGAAAGACTAAGAAAGAGAGAGACATGAAAAAAGAGAAGGAACCAACTATACCTAATAACATGAAAAATAACTAAAATAAAGAACACCAATGACTGACAAGTATCCAGGTAGGAAAAAATATAAAGGAAATAAATAAAAAAAAATAGTAGGAAAAGAAAGAAAGAAAAGAGATAGAAGAATAAAAAGAACTTCAGAGGTAAGAGAGAAAATATAACTCCTGAGGTGGAACACAATTTTGCATCAACTCGTCACCGACCAACGATCACAAGTCCATTTCAACAAAGGTGCGTGTGTGTGTGTGTGTGTGTGTGTGTGTGTGTGTGTGTGTGTGTGACGCAACTACGTAACTAATGACGAACAGGTGACGCTATAACGAAAAGACGGAAAGAATTGGTGTGCTTATGATGTACATTTTTTTTTTATCATTATCATTTTTTTTTTTTTAGTCTTCTGAGTTTCTCTAACCTTGCGCAGGAACAATGATTAGTTAGTTGCTAATAGACGGCGTGTTCGTGTGTGTGTGTGTGTGTGTGTGTGTGTGTGTGTGTGTGTGTGTGTGTGTGTGTGTGTGTGTGTGTGTGTGTGTGTGTGTGTGGCCTCATTATTGTTACGTTGTACTGACTATGTTATCTCATTCCTTATTTCGCAAAGGTTTTTAAATAGTTGTATTATTCATACTGGTGGTGGTGGTGGTGGTGGTGGTGGTGGTGGTGGTGGTGGTGGTGGTGGTGGTAAAGAGGAAACAAAGAACAGACGAATGATGATGATGATGGTGATG
>JAPQNM010002136.1:7500-10000 GCA_029783475.1 Metacarcinus magister | reverse complement strand
AGCATATTTCACGCCTGGCCAACCCATTTCCCTTCAATACTTCACACGCCTTGCCTCCTTATCATCAAGACACACGCCTCCCCATTGCAACACTAACAGGAGGAACTGCACTGTTAACTTAGCCATCCCTTGAACAGTAAATAGATCTCCTTTAGGTTATAGAAGGAGGTAAAACGAAAGCGAGGTAAGTGTAACGTTAGAATCAACACAAGTATAACAGTCGACTAAGGTTCTTAAATGTTATAGAAGTTGTCGTGGTGGCATCTTTATCTTATCTTTATATCTTGTTATCTTCAACTCCAACACCACCGCTGCCACTTCCTCCTCCTCCTCCTCCTCCTCCTCCTCTTCTCTATCTCTGCATCATATAACATCTGCGTTGGTGATATCGTGTGTGGAATGCAGCTGTTCCTCCTCCTTATCAGGGAAACACACACACACACACACACACACACACACACACACACACACACACACAACACACACCACCACCACAAGTCACAAAACAAACAAGAATACAACTCAAACAGTACTCACCTAATTCTGCCAGGGTGTGTAGGAGGTCGCGGCGGGAGAGGGGCAGCTGCAGAGGGGTCATCAGGAAGGCGGGGGTCGGAGGCCAAGAAGGGGGAGGGTGGGGATGCTAACTCTGACTCCGGCGCAAGGGTCACATCATCCCCATCCCCATCCCCATCCACATCCACATCCACTTCGGAATACAAGTCAATATTTGCGTAATCACTCTCGCTATAAGGGGAAGTTTCATATCCAGAGTCCTTAGTGAGCTTCCTAGATGACCTCCTATCACGTTCTCCACGCTCTAGGACCCTCACGTGGCCTCCTTCACCTCCTCCACCTTCAGTATTAACTATGTCACTTTTAACCTTACGTGGAGGAAGGTTCTCGTAAATGTTCTCAGTTGGGGAGTTGTCCGTTGGGGAGGGGAGTTGAGGGGACACGGATAGGGGCAGCGTTGGTGTGGTGGAGGAGGACGAGGAGGAGGATGGGGACGAGGAGGAAGATGCAGCTGGGGACGGTATGCAGGGTAGAGGTGTGGACGTACATGTGGAAGTGGGTGGCATGGATGGCTGGGAGGATAAGGGCGTGGAGGAGGTAGGGGAAGGCTGGTCAAGGGAGTGTATAGGGGATGCCAATGTACTTCCATCTCCCTGACTACTTTCCTGCCGCTCTAAACGCCCTCTAGACTCCTCCCGCAGAGTTTTATTATCATGGTAGGAGTAGCGGCGTTTAGAAGCACTGTTTGATTTCTCACAGAAGCTATGACTCCTTTCCTTCTGGGCGGGACTGAGGGATTGGTTAAGCTCTCTCTCCGATGTCCAGTTGTTCTTCTTCTTCAGCCCTTTGCCCTCGGAGTGATAGCTGGGGTTGGAACGGGATAAGCGTGCCTCAGAGCTATCCTTCCCCTGTGCCCCGCTCCCAGAGGACTCATCACGGTTGCTACGGCCCAAGGATCGTAGGAGTCGCGCTGCTGAAGGGAAGCGGCCGCTCTCTCTTCGCTCTGGGGCGTGGCGAGGTGACCCGGCATCTCTACTGTCGTCTCCACTTTCATGGTTACTTCTGAGGGGAGAAAAGTATACATATAAGTAATGGTAATAGTAGTAGTAGTAGTAGTAGTAGTAAGTAGTAGTAGGAGGAGGAGGAGTAGGAGGAGGAGGAGGAGTAGGAGTAGGAGGAGGAGAGGAGGAGGAGGAGGAGGAGGAGGAGGAGGAGGAAGGAGGAAAGGTAAGAGAAAAACACACCTTGAAACACAGTACCCCAGGAAATGTCAAGTCAAAGAAAACGAAATTCAACCTCACTAACTTGACTAAACCTCCTCTTTCTTATCTGTCTCCTCTTCATCACACCTGACCTCCTCCTCCTCCTCCTTCTTCTTCTATTCTTCTTCCTACTCCTCCTCCTTCTATCTTCTATTCTTCCTCTTCCTCATTATTATTCACAGTAGGCCTATTCCCGTTATAAAAGCGTCTAGTGCTGGCCTATATTTAACCTCAAGGCTAGAATCATTATTTGGAAGAGAAAAAAAATAATAGTTGATCGCCCACATAAATGCCAAACACACACACACACACACACACACACACACACACACACACATACACTCACCATTCCAACGCCTTAACCTTGACCAAAAAATCTTTCAGAAAAACAGAACCAACCAAACAAAAGGACCCAACATTCTCAAAGACTTTTACCATTTCTTGCATAATTTGATTGGAATTTTCACATATTAGGCCACGGACGAAGGACAGACAGAAAGGAGGAAAAAAAATAACAATAATGAAGGTATAGTTTGGTAATGTTTAAGGAAAAAGGAAAATGAGAATGTGTATATATAGGAAAAAGAAAGAAAATGGGGTGTTTATATTCTACACAAGTCCTTGGAATGTAGTGTTAAATGTGTTCGTATTGTTTTTTAAGGTAAATATAACACACACACACACACACACACACACACACACACACACACACACACACACAG
>JAPQNM010002136.1:0-2500 GCA_029783475.1 Metacarcinus magister | reverse complement strand
TCATATCTAATTCTGGATAAAAACAAAACAGAAAATAAGAAATAAAATAATAAAACAAAAATTATATACGTAAACAAGCAATTTTTTTTCTTATTTTCATGAAACTCAAAATTTCTCTCCTAAAATACACACACACACCAACATAAACAAACAAACTGTGATTTATTTCCATCACTTACACGAAATGTTGAAAAGAAAACATGAAAGCTATCTCTCTCTTTTTTTAATCTTTTTTTTGCAAACACTAATCAATAATAATTTAAAGAGAGAGAGAAAGTGACAGAAAATCTGGAGAAAGATTGGAGCAAGAATAAGCTATGCGTTGATAACCTTAAGAGGAGGAGGAGGAGGAGGAGGAGGAGGAGGAGGAGGAGGAGGAGGAAGAAGAAGAAGAAGAAGAAGAAGAAGAGGAGGAGGTCAGCATTCCCTCACCACTTTCCTCAATGTGAAAGGAAAAGAAAAAGAGAAAGAAGAAAAAGAAATTGACAGGCAGAGTTGATTAATTCGTTACTGTCCATCACAATAAGGGTGAAGGGAAGGTGGTGATGGTGGTGATGGGGGAGATGGGCAGGGAAGGTGGTGAAGGGCGGTGGTAATGGGAGGCTAATGGATAGGGGCAGATAATGGGTGACTGTGGTAGTGGATGGGTTGAGGGGGCGTCGGGTGGGGGAAGGTAAGTGGATGTAAAGTGAATGATGGATGGAAGGAGGGGAGGGAGAGTAGCAAATGGTTAAGTAGTAGTCTGTTTCACCTCACTCTTTCTTCCCTTTCCCCCTTTACTCCCTTTTAAAATGTACACTTCACTACACTTCATCTCTCACTTTAAATAACTTCACCACTTACGTAACTTTTTTTTCTCTCTCTCTCTTTTTCTCCTCTCTCTCTCTCTCACACACATAAATGGCTCTTTCTTTCTCTTTTTTCTCTCTCTCTCTCCTTGCACACATACGTCCTACAACACTCCTTTGTCTGGGTATCACAAGAACACACTGCACACTACACACTAGAGAGCATCACCTCTATGGGCATTCCTTAGGTGTCTGTCTGTCTGTCTGTATGTCTGTCCTGTCCATTCTTACGCAACATACAAGAGAACAATAATATTAAAAAAATGGTACATCCGTTTTTTTTGTCGTTATAGTTTCATGGTGATAAACTTTCCTCTTTTTTCCTCACTCACTTAGTAGTCTCCTTGGAAGAAAATAAAAGTGTGATGTGTGTATGTGTGAGAGAGAGAGAAAAAAAGAAGAAAATATCAAAGGAATGAATAGCTTATGAAGATCAAAGAAGCATGTAGATGTAGAGAGAGAGAAAATAAGAGGGGAAGAGGAGAGAGAAGGAGGGAGAGGGGAAAGCAGGTAGAGGGAAGCTGCATCTCCTTATCTCCAGGGGTCATTTGAGGTCAGAACATCAACGAGGCATAGAAACAGAAGCAGGAGGATTGGGGGCGTGGTCAGGCGGGGTCAAGAGAGGTCAAATGAGGGGAAATCTTGACAAACATTACTGGTCGAAACAAACTGAACAACACTCGTATATAAATGAAACTTAGAGACACTTTTGAAAATATAAATTCCAACTCGTGATGTGAAACTGAGAGAGGGAAAAAAGTATACAAATAAAGTAAGGAATAAAATCACAATAGATGAGTGAAATGATGGTGTAGGAAATTAATTGCATGTATTTTTTTTCCACTTCAGGTGTAGCGAATGGAAGGAAGAAATTAAGGGAAAAGAAAGAATTAAAAGAAAGAAAGAAAGAGAAAGAAAGAGAGAGAATAGGATAATAAGGTATAGAGTAGTGATTCAAATTGGAATTACATAGAGCGAAACGAAAGAAAGTGGGAAGGAAAAAAATATATGTGTGTAAAAGGAATAATAATACACGAAATTTATCCCACAAGACCAGAGGAAAAAAAAACATAAGGAGAGGAAATAAATTATACAAGTCCATATGATGAAAGGGAAAAAAAAATGAGAGAGAGAGAGAGAGAGAGAGAGAGAGAGAGAGAGAGGAGAGAGAGAGAGAGAGAGAGAGAGAGAGAGAGAGAGAGAGAGAGAGAGAGAGAGAATTAAAGATCAGAGTGCAAAGTGAGGGAGGGAGGAAAGAAGAGGGAGGGAATACACATGGGGGGGGGAATAGGGAGGGTAGAAAGAGAGTCAAGGTTGAGAGAGAGAGAGAGAGAGAGAGGAGAGAGAGAGAGAGAGGAGAGAGAAGAGAGGAGAGAGAGAGAGAGAGGAGAGATAGAGAGGAGAGAGAGAGAGAGAGAGAGAAAGTAATCCCTCCACTTATCCCTTGGAGAGAAACACCTGAAAATATTAATATCAACTCATCACTAATTTAAAGAAAAAAATAGTTACCTCACCTTTAACACCAGGAGGTCAACGGACAGGTGAGTACAGAGAGAGAGAGAGAGAGAGAGAGAGAATTAGAGAGAACTGGAGAGATATGGCGAAAGTAAGAAAAGTGGTAAGGTTAGGAGGAGAGGAGGAGGCCGAGCTAC
>JAPQNM010002132.1:42500-55057 GCA_029783475.1 Metacarcinus magister | reverse complement strand
AAAACGAGGAAGAAAGATAAAAAACAAGTAAAAATTCAGTATTTATTAGTCCTAGTGAAAAATATCATAATGACAGTAGTAGATTTTCATCAGGTCTCTATCAGATTGCTGCTTTTGCAATCTTTGCTACTGCACTGATTATGATTATTTCCAATATCTCTACTAACTATCGAGGGAAAAATAGAGAGAGGATGCATCATCATGTTTTTAGATAAATATATATAGTTTCTGTTACTGCGTACGTAATTCAGTTAGTCATAGAACAAATATTCATAATGTCAGCTTGCGTTTTTTTTTTTTGTAAGTGTTAGTTTTTTTTTTAAGGTTTTGTTTTTTTAATTAGGTTCTATCAGATGCTTTTCAGGTGAAGTTTGCGTGTAGTGTGCAGTGTCCCAGGGATAGTGATATTTCCAATATCTCTAATAGCTTTCGAGGGAGAAAGAAAAAGAAGAGAGAAGGAAGGAAAGAGGGAGGAAAAGGTAAAGGAGGACAGGAAAATCATGTTTTTATATAAATATTAAGTTTCATGTACTGCGTAATTATTAGTCATAGAACAAATATTCATAATATCAGTTGTAGAGTTTGATTAGGTTTATCAGATGCTGCAATGATATTTCCAATATCTCTAATAGCTTTCGAGAAAATGAGGAGAAAATTTATGTTTATATAGAAATATTAAGTTTCATTTTACTGAGTAATTATTAGTCATAGAACAAATATTCATAATGAGAGTTGTACAGTTAAATTAGGTGTATCAGATGCTGCAATGATATTTCCAATATCTCTAATAGCTTTCGAGAAAATGAGGAGGATAGTCATGTTTTTATATAAATATTAAGTTTCATTTTACTGCGTAATTATTAGTCATAGAACAAATATTCATAATATCAGTTGTACAGTTTAATTAGGTGTATCAGATGCTGCAATGATATTTCCAATATCTCTAATAGCTTTCGAGAAAATGAGGAGAAAAGTTATGTTTATATAGAAATATTAAGTTTCATTTTACTGAGTAATTATTAGTCATAGAACAAATATTCATAATATCAGTTGTACAGTTTAATTAGGTCTATCTGATGCTGCAATTATATTTCCAATATCTCTAATAGCTTTCAAGAAAATGACGAGGAAAGTCATGTTTTTATATAAAAATACGGTTTTATTTTACTGCATAATTATTAGTCATAGAACAAATATTCATAATATCAGTTGTACAGTTGAATTAGTTGTATCAGATGATGCAATGATATTTCCAATATCTCTAATAGCTTTCGAGAAAACGAGGAAGAAAGTAATTTAAAAAAAAGTAAAATTCAGTATTTATTAGTAATAGTGAAAATATTCATAATGACAGTAGTAGATTTAAATTAGGTCTATCAGATGCTGCAATGATATTTCATATATCTCTAATAGCTTTCGAGAAAATGAGGAGTAAAATCATGTTTTTATATAAAAATGAAGTTTCATTTTACTGCGTAATTATTAGTCATAGAACAAATATTCATAATGTCTGTTCTACAGTTTAATTAGGTCTATCAGATGCTGCAGTGATATTTCCAATATCTCTAATAGCTTTCGAGAAAATGAGGAGGAAAATTATGTTTTTATATAAATATTAAGTTTCATTTTACTGCGTAATTATTAGTCATAGAACAAATATTCATAATTAGAGTTGTACAGTTTAATTAGGTGTATCAGATGCTGCAATGATATTTCCAATATCTCTAATAGCTTTCGAGAAAATGAGGAGGAAAGTCATGTTTTTATATAAATATTAAGTTTCATTTTACTGCGTAATTATTAGTCATAGAACAAATATTCATAATATCAGTTGTACAGTTTAATTAGATGTATCAGATGCTGCAATGATATTTCCAATATCTCTAATAGCTTTCGGGAAAATGAGGAGGAAAATCATGTTTATATATAAATATTTAGTTTCATTTTACAGCGTAATTATTAGTCATAGAACAAATATTCATAATATCAGTTGTACAGTTTAATTAGGTCTATCAGATGCTGCAATTATATTTCCAATATCTCTAATAGCTTTCGAGAAAATGACGAGGAAAATCATGTTTTTATATAAAAATACGGTTTTATTTTACTGCGTAATTATTAGTCATAGAACAAATATTCATAATATCAGTTGTACAGTTGAATTAGTTGTATCAGATGATGCAATGATATTTCCAATATCTCTAATAGGTTTCGAGAAAACGAGGAAGAAAGTAATTTAAAAAAAAGTAAAATTCAGTATTTATTAGTAATAGTGAAAATATTCATAATGACAGTAGTAGATTTTAATTAGGTCTATCAGATGCTGCAATGATATTTCATATATCTCTAATAGCTTTCGAGAAAATGAGGAGTAAAATCATGTTTTTATATAAAAATGAAGTTTCATTTTACTGCGTAATTATTAGTCATAGAACAAATATTCATAATGTCTGTTCTACAGTTTAATTAGGTCTATCAGATGCTGCAGTGATATTTCCAATATCTCTAATAGCTTTCGAGAAAATGAGGAGGAAAATCATGTTTTTATATAAATATTAAGTTTCATTTTACTGCGTAATTATTAGTCATAGAACAAATATTCATAATTAGAGTTGTACAGTTTAATTAGGTGTATCAGATGCTGCAATGATATTTCCAATATCTCTAATAGCTTTCGAGAAAATGAGGAGGAAAGTCATGTTTTTATATAAACATTAAGTTTCATTTTACTGCGTAATTATTAGTCATAGAACAAATATTCATAATATCAATTGTACAGTTTAATTAGGTTTATCAGATGCTGCAATGATATTTCCAATATCTCTAATAGCTTTCGAGAAAATGAGGAGAAAAGTTATGTTTATATAGAAATATTAAGTTTCATTTTACTGAGTAATTATTAGTCATAGAACAAATATTCATAATGAGAGTTGTATAGTTTAATTAGGCTTATCAGATGCGTCAATGATATTTCCAATATCTCTAATAGCTTTCGAGAAAATGAGGAGAAAAGTTATGTTTATATAGAAATATTAAGTTTCATTTTACTGAGTAATTATAAGTCATAGAACAAATATTCATAATATCAGTTTTACAGTTTAATTTGGTCTATCTGATGCTGCAATTATATTTCCAATATCTCTAATAGCTTTCGAGAAAATGAGGAGGAAAGTCATGTTTTATATAAATATTAAGTTTCATTTTACTGCGTAATTAATAGTCATAGAACAAATATTCATAATATCAATTGTACAGTTTAATTAGGTTTATCAGATGCTGCAATGATATTTCCAATATCTCTAATAGCTTTCGAGAAAATGAGGAGAAAAGTTATGTTTATATAGAAATATTAAGTTTCATTTTACTGAGTAATTATTAGTCATAGAACAAATATTCATAATATCAGTTTTACAGTTTAATTAGGTCTATCTGATGCTGCAATTATATTTCCAATATCTCTAATAGCTTTCAAGAAAATTACGATTAAAGTCATGTTTTTATATAAAAATACGGTTTTATTTTACTGCATAATTATTAGTCATAGAACAAATATTCATAATATCAGTTGTACAGTTGAATTAGGTGTATCAGATGATGCAATGATATTTCCAATATCTCTAATAGCTTTCGAGAAAACGAGGAAGAAAGTAATTTAAAAAAAAGTAAAATTCAGTATTTATTAGTACTAGTGAAAATATTCATAATGACAGTAGTAGATTTTAATCAGGTCTATCAGATGCTGCAATGATATTTCCAATATCTCTAATAACTATCGAGAAAATGAGGAGGAATGTCATGTTTTTATATAAATATATAGTTTCATTTTACTGCGTAATTATTAGTCATAGAACAAATATTCATAATGTCAGTTTTAAGGTTTAATTAGGTCTATCAGATGCTGCAGTGATATTTCCAATATCTCTAATAGCTTTCGAGAAAATGAAGAGGAAAATCATGTTTTTATATAAATATTAAGTTTCATTTTACTGCGTAATTATTAGTCATAGAACAAATATTCATAATATCAGTTGTAGAGTTTGATTAGGTTTATCAGATGCTGCAATGATATTTCCAATATCTCTAATAGCTTTCGAGAAAATGAGGAGAAAATTTATGTTTATATAGAAATATTAAGTTTCATTTTACTGAGTAATTATTAGTCATAGAACAAATATTCATAATGAGAGTTGTACAGTTAAATTAGGTGTATCAGATGCTGCAATGATATTTCCAATATCTCTAATAGCTTTCGAGAAAATGAGGAGGATAGTCATGTTTTTATATAAATATTAAGTTTCATTTTACTGCGTAATTATTAGTCATAGAACAAATATTCATAATATCAGTTGTACAGTTTAATTAGGTGTATCAGATGCTGCAATGATATTTCCAATATCTCTAATAGCTTTCGAGAAAATGAGGAGAAAAGTTATGTTTATATAGAAATATTAAGTTTCATTTTACTGAGTAATTATTAGTCATAGAACAAATATTCATAATATCAGTTGTACAGTTTAATTAGGTCTATCTGATGCTGCAATTATATTTCCAATATCTCTAATAGCTTTCAAGAAAATGACGAGGAAAGTCATGTTTTTATATAAAAATACGGTTTTATTTTACTGCATAATTATTAGTCATAGAACAAATATTCATAATATCAGTTGTACAGTTGAATTAGTTGTATCAGATGATGCAATGATATTTCCAATATCTCTAATAGCTTTCGAGAAAACGAGGAAGAAAGTAATTTAAAAAAAAGTAAAATTCAGTATTTATTAGTAATAGTGAAAATATTCATAATGACAGTAGTAGATTTAAATTAGGTCTATCAGATGCTGCAATGATATTTCATATATCTCTAATAGCTTTCGAGAAAATGAGGAGTAAAATCATGTTTTTATATAAAAATGAAGTTTCATTTTACTGCGTAATTATTAGTCATAGAACAAATATTCATAATGTCTGTTCTACAGTTTAATTAGGTCTATCAGATGCTGCAGTGATATTTCCAATATCTCTAATAGCTTTCGAGAAAATGAGGAGGAAAATTATGTTTTTATATAAATATTAAGTTTCATTTTACTGCGTAATTATTAGTCATAGAACAAATATTCATAATTAGAGTTGTACAGTTTAATTAGGTGTATCAGATGCTGCAATGATATTTCCAATATCTCTAATAGCTTTCGAGAAAATGAGGAGGAAAGTCATGTTTTTATATAAATATTAAGTTTCATTTTACTGCGTAATTATTAGTCATAGAACAAATATTCATAATATCAGTTGTACAGTTTAATTAGATGTATCAGATGCTGCAATGATATTTCCAATATCTCTAATAGCTTTCGGGAAAATGAGGAGGAAAATCATGTTTATATATAAATATTTAGTTTCATTTTACAGCGTAATTATTAGTCATAGAACAAATATTCATAATATCAGTTGTACAGTTTAATTAGGTCTATCAGATGCTGCAATTATATTTCCAATATCTCTAATAGCTTTCGAGAAAATGACGAGGAAAATCATGTTTTTATATAAAAATACGGTTTTATTTTACTGCGTAATTATTAGTCATAGAACAAATATTCATAATATCAGTTGTACAGTTGAATTAGTTGTATCAGATGATGCAATGATATTTCCAATATCTCTAATAGGTTTCGAGAAAACGAGGAAGAAAGTAATTTAAAAAAAAGTAAAATTCAGTATTTATTAGTAATAGTGAAAATATTCATAATGACAGTAGTAGATTTTAATTAGGTCTATCAGATGCTGCAATGATATTTCATATATCTCTAATAGCTTTCGAGAAAATGAGGAGTAAAATCATGTTTTTATATAAAAATGAAGTTTCATTTTACTGCGTAATTATTAGTCATAGAACAAATATTCATAATGTCTGTTCTACAGTTTAATTAGGTCTATCAGATGCTGCAGTGATATTTCCAATATCTCTAATAGCTTTCGAGAAAATGAGGAGGAAAATCATGTTTTTATATAAATATTAAGTTTCATTTTACTGCGTAATTATTAGTCATAGAACAAATATTCATAATTAGAGTTGTACAGTTTAATTAGGTGTATCAGATGCTGCAATGATATTTCCAATATCTCTAATAGCTTTCGAGAAAATGAGGAGGAAAGTCATGTTTTTATATAAACATTAAGTTTCATTTTACTGCGTAATTATTAGTCATAGAACAAATATTCATAATATCAATTGTACAGTTTAATTAGGTTTATCAGATGCTGCAATGATATTTCCAATATCTCTAATAGCTTTCGAGAAAATGAGGAGAAAAGTTATGTTTATATAGAAATATTAAGTTTCATTTTACTGAGTAATTATTAGTCATAGAACAAATATTCATAATGAGAGTTGTATAGTTTAATTAGGCTTATCAGATGCGTCAATGATATTTCCAATATCTCTAATAGCTTTCGAGAAAATGAGGAGAAAAGTTATGTTTTATATAGAAATATTAAGTTTCATTTTACTGAGTAATTATAAGTCATAGAACAAATATTCATAATATCAGTTTTACAGTTTAATTTGGTCTATCTGATGCTGCAATTATATTTCCAATATCTCTAATAGCTTTCGAGAAAATGAGGAGGAAAGTCATGTTTTATATAAATATTAAGTTTCATTTTACTGCGTAATTAATAGTCATAGAACAAATATTCATAATATCAATTGTACAGTTTAATTAGGTTTATCAGATGCTGCAATGATATTTCCAATATCTCTAATAGCTTTCGAGAAAATGAGGAGAAAAGTTATGTTTATATAGAAATATTAAGTTTCATTTTACTGAGTAATTATTAGTCATAGAACAAATATTCATAATATCAGTTTTACAGTTTAATTAGGTCTATCTGATGCTGCAATTATATTTCCAATATCTCTAATAGCTTTCAAGAAAATTACGATTAAAGTCATGTTTTTATATAAAAATACGGTTTTATTTTACTGCATAATTATTAGTCATAGAACAAATATTCATAATATCAGTTGTACAGTTGAATTAGGTGTATCAGATGATGCAATGATATTTCCAATATCTCTAATAGCTTTCGAGAAAACGAGGAAGAAAGTAATTTAAAAAAAAGTAAAATTCAGTATTTATTAGTACTAGTGAAAATATTCATAATGACAGTAGTAGATTTTAATCAGGTCTATCAGATGCTGCAATGATATTTCCAATATCTCTAATAACTATCGAGAAAATGAGGAGGAATGTCATGTTTTTATATAAATATATAGTTTCATTTTACTGCGTAATTATTAGTCATAGAACAAATATTCATAATGTCAGTTTTAAGGTTTAATTAGGTCTATCAGATGCTGCAGTGATATTTCCAATATCTCTAATAGCTTTCGAGAAAATGAAGAGGAAAATCATGTTTTTATATAAATATTAAGTTTCATTTTACTGCGTAATTATTAGTCATAGAACAAATATTCATAATATCAGTTGTACAGTTTAATTAGGTGTATCAGATGCTGCAATGATATTTCCAATATCTCTAATAGCTTTCGAGAAAATGAGGAGGAAAGTCATGTTTTATATAAAATTAAGTTTCATTTTACTGCGTAATTATTAGTCATAGAACAAATATTCATAATATCAGTTGTACAGTTTAATTAGGTGTATCAGATGCTGCAATGATATTTCCAATATCTCTAATAGCTTTCGAGAAAATGAGGAGAAATTTATGTTTATATAGAAATATTAAGTTTCATTTTACTGAGTAATTATTAGTCATAGAACAAATATTCATAATGATAGTTGTACAGTTTAATTAGGCTTATCAGATGCGCAATGATATTTCCAATATCTCTAATAGCTTTCGAGAAAATGAGGAGAAAAGTTATGTTTATATAGAAATATTAAGTTTCATTTTACTGAGTAATTATTAGTCATAGAACAAATATTCATAATATCAGTTGTACAGTTTAATTAGGTCTATCTGATGCTGCAATGATATTTCCAATATCTCTAATAGCTTTCGAGAAAATGAGGAGGAAAGTCATGTTTTTATATAAATATTAAGTTTCATTTTACTGCGTAATTATTAGTCATAGAACAAATATTCATAATATCAGTTGTACAGTTTAATTAGGTGTATCAGATGCTGCAATGATATTTCCAATATCTCTAATAGCTTTCGAGAAAATGAGGAGAAAAGTTATGTTTATATAGAAATATTAAGTTTCATTTTACTGAGTAATTATTAGTCATAGAACAAATATTCATAATATCAGTTGTACAGTTTAATTAGGTCTATCTGATGCTGCAATTATATTTCCAATATCTCTAATAGCTTTCAAGAAAATGACGAGGAAAGTCATGTTTTTATATAAAAATACGGTTTTATTTTACTGCGTAATTATTAGTCATAGAACAAATATTCATAATATCAGTTGTACAGTTGAATTAGGTGTATCAGATGATGCAATGATATTTCCAATATCTCTAATAGCTTTCGAGAAAACGAGGAAGAAAGTAATTTAAAAAAAAGTAAAATTCAGTATTTATTAGTACTAGTGAAAATATTCATAATGACAGTAGTAGATTTTAATTAGGTCTATCAGATGCTGCAATGATATTTCATATATCTCTAATAGCTTTCGAGAAAATGAGGAGTAAAATCATGTTTTTATATAAAAATGAAGTTTCATTTTACTGCGTAATTATTAGTCATAGAACAAATATTCATAATGTCAGTTCTACAGTTTAATTAGGTCTATCAGATGCTGCAGTGATATTTCCAATATCTCTAATAGCTTTCGAGAAAATGAGGAGGAAAATTATGTTTTTATATAAATATTAAGTTTCATTTTACTGCGTAATTATTAGTCATAGAACAAATATTCATAATTAGAGTTGTACAGTTTAATTAGGTGTATCAGATGCTGCAATGATATTTCCAATATCTCTAATAGCTTTCGAGAAAATGAGGAGGAAAGTCATGTTTTTATATAAATATTAAGTTTCATTTTACTGCGTAATTATTAGTCATAGAACAAATATTCATAATATCAGTTGTACAGTTTAATTAGATGTATCAGATGCTGCAATGATATTTCCAATATCTCTAATAGCTTTCGGGAAAATGAGGAGGAAAATCATGTTTATATATAAATATTTAGTTTCATTTTACAGCGTAATTATTAGTCATAGAACAAATATTCATAATATCAGTTGTACAGTTTAATTAGGTCTATCAGATGCTGCAATTATATTTCCAATATCTCTAATAGCTTTCGAGAAAATGACGAGGAAAATCATGTTTTTATATAAAAATACGGTTTTATTTTACTGCGTAATTATTAGTCATAGAACAAATATTCATAATATCAGTTGTACAGTTGAATTAGTTGTATCAGATGATGCAATGATATTTCCAATATCTCTAATAGGTTTCGAGAAAACGAGGAAGAAAGTAATTTAAAAAAAAGTAAAATTCAGTATTTATTAGTAATAGTGAAAATATTCATAATGACAGTAGTAGATTTAATCAGGTCTATCAGATGCTGCAATGATATTTCCAATATCTCTAATAGCTTTCGAGAAAATGAGGAGGAATGTCATGTTTTTATATAAATATATAGTTTCATTTTACTGCGTAATTATTAGTCATAGAACAAATATTCATAATGTCAGTTTTACAGTTTAATTAGGTCTATCAGATGCTGCAGTGATATTTCCAATATCTCTAATAGCTTTCGAGAAAATGAGGAGGAAAATCATGTTTTTATATAAATATTAAGTTTCATTTTACTGCGTAATTATTAGTCATAGAACAAATATTCATAATGAGAGTTGTACAGTTTAATTAGGTGTATCAGATGCTGCAATGATATTTCCAATATCTCTAATAGCTTTCGAGAAAATGAGGAGGAAAGTCATGTTTTTATATAAATATTAAGTTTCATTTTACTGCGTAATTATTAGTCATAGAACAAATATTCATAATATCAGTTTTACAGTTTAATTAGGTGTATCAGATGCTGCAATGATATTTCCAATATCTCTAATAGCTTTCGGAAAATGAGGAGGAAAAGTTATGTTTATATAGAAATATTAAGTTTCATTTTACTGCGTAATTATTAGTCATAGAACAAATATTCATAATGATAGTTGTACAGTTTAATTAGGTCTATTAGATGCTGCAATGATATTTCCAATATCTCTAATAGCTTTCGGGAAAATGAGGTGGAAAGTCATGTTTTTATATAAATATTAAGTTTCATTTTACTGCGTAATTATTAGTCATAAAACAAATATTCATAATGACAGTTGTACAGTTTAATTAGGTGTATCAGATGCTGCAATGATATTTCCAATATTTCCAATATTTTCAATATCCAATATCTAATGCTAGCTTGAAGAGCCCGTCGCTGACGACCGACGGAGCGACGGTTATATATTGCTGCCGGCGGTGTTGCCAAACCGCAGTTATCGTACCGTAAAATTATCTATTGAATATCACATAAATACTCATAAGAACGGTAATTCTGATACATAAGACAATAGAAATTTGTAAATAATGATAAAAGTTGTTACACTGGCCTATACATCATATGTATATGTATGGGAAGGATATAAAGATCTTGGCACAGACGTCGGTGCCGCAAACACAGGAGAGGGAGACGCTGCTGGCACATACGGTGTGCCGCAACAACTGAATGGGTTAAGGGATGCTAAGCAAGATTTAGGGTCTAGATAAGGGTATAAGGAAGGGCTGAAGGGAAGGTGAAGGGAAAGTGAAGGGAAAAGGTTGAAAAATATAGATAAAACGAGAATATTTTTTTTATATTCGTGAGATTTGGTTTAAAAGTGTGATTTGAGGGGAAAGTTTGAGGGGAAAAAAGTGTGTATGTATGTATGTATGTGTGTGTGTGTGTGTGTGTGTGTGTGTGTGTGTTATTTATTTTTCATTATTTATCTTTTTTTCTCATTTTTAAATATTTTTGCTTCTTCTCCTTCATGCCAACCTCTTCGACCTCCTCCTCTTCTTCTTCTTCCTCCTCCTCCTCCTCCTCTCCTCCTCCTCCTCCTCCTCCTCCTCCTCCTCCTCCTCCTCCTCCTCCTCCTCCTCCTCCTCCTCCTCCTCCTCCTCTTCCATCTTCGCGAATAAGACAAAGAGGAAGGAAATGTTAATACCATAGAAGAGGAAAGATGGAGGAGTCATTTTCCTCTTCCTCTTCCTCCTCTTCCTCCTCTTCCTCCTCTTCCTCTTCCTCCTTTTGTCTTTCTTTTCTGTTTCTCTTCTTTAATAATATGGAATGCGAGAGAGAAAGAGAGAGAGAGAGAGAGAGAGAGAGAGAGAGAGAGAGAGAGAGAGAGAGAGAGAGAGAGAGAGAGAGAGAGAGAGAGTAATATTATATAGAATTTTTCGCTAATTTCTTATCTTTTCTTTCCTTTTCATTATCTTTCACCTAAAGTATGCAATAAAAATGGAATGTTATGACTCTCTCTCTCTCTCTCTCTCTCTCTCTCTCTCTCTCTCTCTCTCTCTCTCTCTCTCTCTCTCTCTCTCTCTCTCTCTCTCTCTCTCTCTCTCTCTCTCTCTCTCTCTCTCACTATATTAGAGTTTTATGACAATATTTTTAAAAGTCTTGTATCTATAATGAGAAGGAAAGTATTCAATATTTTCCTCTTCCTACTCCTCCTCCTCCTCCTCCTCCTCCTCCTCCTCCTCTTCCTCTTCTTCTTCCTCCTCTTCCTCTTCTTCTTCCTCCTCCTGCTACTTTTTTTTTTTTGATAAATATTTTTCTTTTTTAATCTTGTTTTGTTTCCTTTTTTTATTATTATTTTATTATTATTATTATTATTATTATTATTATTATTATTATTATTATTATTATTATTATTATTATCATTATCATATTATTATTATTATTATTATTATTATTATTATTATCTTTAATTTCTCCTTCTTCGTATTCTTCTTCTTCGTTTTTTCTTTCTCTCTCCATCATCTTCATCTTCCTCTCTTCCTTCATATATCTAGGTTTCCTCTTTCCCCTTCGTTTATTTGTGGTTCCCCTTCCCTCATTCATCTTTTGTATTTCCTCCTCTCTCTCTCTCTCTCTCTCTCTCTCTCTCTCTCTCTCTCTCTCTCTCTCTCTCTCTCTCTCTCTCTCTCTCTCTCTCTCTCTCTCTCTCTCTCTCTCCCTTCTTTTATTGCCACCTCCTTTCTTCCCCTCTTCATACTCTCATCATCCCTCATTCTCTTACAATTATCATCTATTGTGCTTATATCTCCTTTCTTTTTATTTCTCTCTCCCTTATCCATCTTTCTTTCCCACTTAAATACATCCATTCATCAGCTTTCTCTCTCTTTCTCTCTTTTTCTCTCTTTCTTAAATTCACTTCTAAGTCATTTATTAATATCCTTTTTTGTATCTCTTCATCTCCATTATTTTTTTTTCTTCATATACATCTACTTTTCATTAACTATATATTTTTTTATTTATATGTATCTACCTGTTATTCACCTTTAATCTACCTGTAATCTACCTTTTATCCAGCTGTCAT
>JAPQNM010002132.1:27500-37500 GCA_029783475.1 Metacarcinus magister | reverse complement strand
GAAAATGGAAAGAAAAGAATAAATTAAAGAGAGAGAGAGAGAGAGAATGTAAAAAAAAAATAATAAAAAGAAGAAAAAAACGTATCCTTATTTCCGTTTCTCTTTCTTTTCTCTTCCTTTCTTTCTTTCTTTCATCCGTCCATTTATCTCTTACACTCCTATCACTGCTACCATCCATCTCTCTCTCTCTCTCTCTCTCTCTCTCTCTCTCTCTCTCTCTCTCTCTCTCTCTCTCTCTCTCTCTCTCTCTCTCTCTCTCTCTCTCTCTCTCTCTTTCTCTCTCTCTCTTGAATAAGCTTCCCAGATTGGTTAGAATATGTGTTCGTATCTCCTATTGGATGACACAGAATATGGGAGGAGCCAAAGAGGGAGGGAGGGAGGTGTAAGAGGGGGGGGGAGAGGAGGAAGAGATCAAAGAGGAGAAGAAGATAAAAAGGAGGTAAAGAAGATGAGGAATTATCTTAGAAGAGAGAGGAACAGAAATGATAATAATAATAATAATAATAATAGGAGTCAATGTATGTCTTAATGTGTCGGTAGTAATAGTAATAATAGTAATAGTAATAGTAGTAGTAGTAGTAGTAGTAGTAGTAGTAGTAGTAGTAGTAGTAGTTTCGATGTAAAAAAAAAATATCCTAAGTGTTAATATCCTTTTTCTGTATTTATTTATTTTTCAGACATCAAGAAAGTGTTTGAGAAGAGAAAAATAGCGAGTCTAATAGCTATTGAAGGAGGACACGGTATAAGTAACAGCTTTGGGTCTCTGAGGATGATGTACGAACTGGGTGTGCGGTACATGACCCTAACACACACCTGTAACACACCTTGGTACGTGTATGTGTGTGTGTGTTTTTATGTATGTGTCTCTATGTGTGTATGTATGTGTGTGAGAGATAAAAAGTGTGTGTGTGGGTGTTTATGTGTGTGTTTTGGGAAAGAAAAAGTTTAGTTCGTGTGTGTGTGTTGTGGTTTTTAAAATGGTCTTGTTTATTTATATTTATGTATGCATTTGTATATATTATTTTAGTTCTTTGTATAGGATAAAAAAAATATAGATGAGTGTTAGATAAGTGGAAATTAAAACTGAGGTGAATAAAATCATTAAAAGCAGGTAATGATTTAATATGATAATTTCTGAAGTAAGTAAGTAAAAAAAAATAAAAGTCAGGTGAGTGAACTGAACAGGTAAATTAGATTGAGTAGATGAATTAATCAACAGGTAAGTGAATTAGATGATTGAAAACTTGAGTAAAGGATGAATTAGATAAGGTAGAGGATTAAATAAATGAATGAACAGGTGAATTAGATGATTGAACAGGTGAGAGAGTAAGACGAGTAAGTAGATGAGTGAGTAGATGATTCAGGTGAGTAAGAAGAAGGGGGGGGGCGCCACTCCTAATTCTCCTCAAAAAGGCTGCGTTGAGTCGTGAGTGAATTAAGAATGACACTCGTTAAAGAAAATGAGATTATGAGAATATTTTTAATTCCACGAACTAAAAACATCCAACGTGGCAGAGTAAGAGTTAGAGCGAGTTAGAGCGAGTTAGAGCGAGTGAATTAGAGCGAGTGAGAAAGAGCGAGAGAGTGAGTGAATTTCTTTGGTGTCAGCACAACTAATATTTTTTTTTTCTCCCTCCTTCTTTCTTCCTTTCTTTCTTTCTTTCTTTCTTTCTTTCTTTCTTTCTTTCTTTCTTTCTTTCTTTCTTTCTTTCAACAGGGCGACTTCATCTGTGGTGGAGAAAAAAGGAAACATAGCAAGAAATGAGTCCTTTGGCTTAACAGATTTTGGAAAGGTAAGACATAGATAGATAAATAGATAGATAGATAGAGAATAAGAAAGATAAACAATACTAACACACTAACACACACACACACACACACACACACACACACACACACACACACACACACACACACACACACACAGGTAAGCGTCTTAAGGCCATTCCAAGTTAGGTCAACTTAATCAAGTCTTGCAAACCTTTAGGCACTTAGGACTTAACTTAACTTTGCAGGTGTGTGGAGGCAGCGAAAACCATTGTAGTAATATTAGTAGTAGTAGTAATAATAATAATAATAATAATAATAATAATAATAATAATAATAATAGTCTTCAAAAGTATGTGCAAGAATCACAATTTTAAGCCCCCCCAAAAAAAAGATGAAGTTTTGGGTCGTACGTTAAAACGAGAAAAAAAAAAATTAATGTCGCCCCCTAAAAGTTTTGCATCCAAGAGCAGAATTTTCAACTAGTGTAAAAGTCTCATATTTTCCAATATCGTATTTCTACACTTCCTTCCACCCCCCTTACCCCTTGCACCCCCCTTTACCCCCCTTTACCTCCCTTTCCCCCCCCCTTGACCCCTCTCCAGTCTCACATTTTATATTATTTTTATCAAAGAGGGAAGTAATTCTTTCAAGGGATGGGAATCGGGGAGTGAAAGGAGGAGGAGGAGGGAGAGGAGAAGTAGGAGAGGAGGAGGAGGAGGAGGAGGAGGAGGAGATGCAATTCGAAAACTTTGTAGCCTGTAGATAAAGTTTCAGTTAAAGAAATTCGCGAGTCACTGCCCGTCTGCTATTGTGTTGGGGAAGAAAGAGGAGAAGGAGGAGGAGGAGGAGGGGGAGGAGGGGAAGAAAGAGGAGGAGGAGGAGGAGGAGATCTGCGGTCGTGGTGGTGAAGTGGAGCTTATGGAGAGAAGTGGTGGGTTGGTAGGAGGAAAGGAGGAGGAGGAAGAGGAGGAGGAAAGAAGAGTGTTCAGTTGAGAGTAGAGCAAAAGGTTGGCATAAAGGAGGAGGAAGAAGAGGAGGAGGAGGAGGAGGATAGGGTTAGGTAACTAGGAGGAAGGCAAGGAAGAAGTAGGGAATAAAAGAGAGAGAGAGAGAGAGAGAGAGAGAGAGAGAGAGAGAGAGAGAGAGAGACCCATCTGGTATACTCACTCACCTTAACAGTTTCATGCAATATAATGAGAGACTTCCTCCCTTCCTCCACTTTTTTCTCTCTCCCTCCTTTTTTTCCCTCCTTCCCTACCCCCCATTTCCCCTCCCCTCCCTCCGTACCCCAAAAAGACAGTATGAAGAGATTTTTTAAGGGAGAGAGAAAGGGAGAGAGAGAGAGAGGGAGAGATAAAAGGAAGATAAATAGAGGAAAGAGATATAAAGGAAGGAGAAATATTTATATGTTTGTGTTTTTTTTATTTATATATTTTTTTATCCATCGTGTTTGTTTATTATTATTTTTTTTTTTTCTTATTCTATATATATATTTTTTTTTATCTTGTGTTGCCATTCATTTATTTTTCAATTTATTTTCAGTAGTTTATAGCGTACAGAGAATAAACAATAATAACAATAATAATAATCATAAAAATTTCATAAGCTCTAAAACCACACGGAATATAGACACATAAACCCAACATTAAACTATATACCAAACACACACACACACACACACACACACACACACACACACACACACACACACACACACACACACACACACACACACACACACACACACACACACACACATTACCATGAAAACAATAGAGAGGCTTAGCGCGCATCCTTATTTTTTCAGACCATACCCCGTTTTCTTTTCGAGGGGATGACTGCCATAGTACAAGCTTCAAAGACTCGTTATTTAAGCTTTCAACAAAGATCTTGGGTTTAACGTAACGAAAGGGTCAATAGTTTGCGTGCAGTGTGTTAAAAATAGCCTCTGTTACTGCCCCATTGCGAGAGAGAGAGAGAGAGAGAGAGAGAGAGAGAGAGAGAGAGAGAGAGAGAGAGAGAGAGAGAGAGAGAGAGGAGAGAGAGAGAGAGAGAGAGAGTCAACTTTACAGTCTCTCAGATGTGCAATAATGGTCTGACAGGCAAGGTGTTTTTCCGTCTCCTCGTGCAGATAGATAAACGACAGGTAAGGTTAGAAAGGACACCTGTATTGTCACTCTCCCTTTAATAGGTGTGGGACGCATCGAGGAGGTGGGGAAGGAAATGTATTGAAGGGGAAGAGGGGAAATTATTGAATGAAAGGAGGGAAAAGAGGAAAAATTAGTGAATGAATGGAGGGGGAAAGAGGGGAATTTATCGAAGGAAATGAGGAGAGAAGAGGAAAGACGGTAAGTTATTGTAAGGGAAGGAGGAAAAATTATTGAATACAAAGGAGGGGAAAGAGGAAAATAATGGGAAAAAGAAGAGATGGTGTAGGAAAAGAGGAAAATTATTGTAGGAAAGGAGGGGAAAAGGGAGAGGGAAATTATTTAATGAAAGGGGAAAAGGGAAGAGGGTAAAGAATAGTTAGGAAAAGAAGAGGAAAAAGGAGAAGGAACAGGAATAAATATGGAGAGAGAGATTGAGGGAAAGAGAAAGGAAAGGAAAGAAAAGGAAAAACTGGAAGGTAAGAGTTATTTGAAGAGGAAAATATAAGGGGAAAGAAGAGGAATTGAAGGGAAAAGAAGGAAAGAAATAAAGGAAGGAAGGTGTGGATAACAAAGGAAGAGAGAGAGAGAGAGAAGAAGAAAGAGGGGAAGAGAGATTGAGATAAAGAGGAGGAATAAAGACTAGAGGGGAAGGTAAAGAAGAGAAAGAGGAAGAGGGTGACAGAATGTATACAAGAAGAGGTAATTGATACATACATACATACGTACATACATACATACATACACAGGTGTCTTCTATTGCATCCGTGTGCGTGTGTGTGTGTGTTGTCTCCCTCGCGTTGTGATACTTTTAACTTAATTCTCTCTCTCTCTCTCTCTCTCTCTCTCTCTCTCTCTCTCTCTCTCTCTCTCTCTCTCTCTCTCTCTCTCTCTCTCTCTTTCTTTTTCTCCAGTATCACCTGAGGCATTTAATTCGTACTGAGAGAGAGAGAGAGAGAGAGAGAGAGAGAGAGAGAGATAATGCCATCTGATAGCCTGGAAGTGATAGATTAAAGCTAGTTCTCACGATGCTCACGTACAAGCAATGAAAAGAAAAATGCAATAAAGTTGGGAAATGACATAATGAATAAAGGAAGAAATAGCAAAATAAATAATAAATAAAAAGATCGATGGAAATTAATAATGAAATGAGAAGTTTATTGGAAAGGTGATTTTTTTTAATTTATTTATTTGTTTATTTATTTATTATTTGTTTTATTTTTAGTTTGATATTTATTACTTAGATTTATTTATTTATTTATTTTATTTTATCTTTCCTTCATTCATTTTTTCCTTCCTTCCTTCCTTCCTTCCTTCCTTCCTACCTTCCTTCCTTCCTACCTACCATCCATCCTTCCTTCCTTCCTTCCACTCTTCCTTCCTTCCTTCCTTCCTTCCTTCCTTCCTTCCTTCCTTCCTTCCTTCCTTCCTTCCTTCCTTCCTTCCTTCCTTCCTCACTTTTTTCCCTTTAGACGAAAAAAAATGGGAAAATTATACAAGAGACATTTGAATCTTGCCTCATATTCCTGCATATTGACTTCCTGTCCCCCCTTACCCACCTTGCCTCTCCCCCCCCATAGCAGCTGTAGTGGTGGCGTGTGCTGTAAGGGAGGTGGGAAGGATGCAGCAGTTGGGGGGGAGGGAAAAAGAGAGAGAGAAGAGTGGGGAGGAGAGAGAGAGAGAGAGAGAGAGGGGGGGGAAAAAGGCGAAAAACAGGAATGAGAAAACAAGATAATTGGTAGAAAATAAGATTAAGTGTAAGAAATGTAATGTTTTTTTCTTCTCTCTCTCTCTCTCTCTCTATCTCTCTCTCTCTCTCTCTGTCTTTCTTAACACCTGTCTCTTAATCTCCTCACACTTACACCTGTCCTCTCATTAACTCACACTCTTTACACCTGTCTTAACACCTGTCCTCTCATTACCACACCTGCAGAAGATTGTCCAGGAGATGAATCGCTTGGGTATGATGGTGGATCTGTCCCACGTGTCCACTCAGACCATGAAGGATACGTTAGCTGCTACTAAAGCCCCGATCATCTTCTCACATTCTTCTTCACGAGCACTCTGTAATAAGTCGAGGAATGTACCTGACGATGTGCTGCGGCAAGTGGTGAGTGTGTGTGTGTGTGTGTGTGTGTGGTGATATATTTTTTTGTTATGCTAATTTTTATTCTCGTTATATATATTTTTTTCTTTCCTTCTAGTTATTCGTCTGCCTTCCTTCTCTCTCTCATTCTTTTTCCCTCTCTCTCTTCCTTCACTCTATCTCTCCCTTTCTCTCTTCCTTCACTCTCTCTCTCCCTCTCTCTCTTCCTTCACTCCTCCCTTCTTCCTCTATCTTCCTCCAATTTCCTCCCACTTTCCATCCACTTTCTCCTCCTGTCTCCTCGCCCTTCCTTCCTTCCTCCATTCCTCCATTCCTACCTCCATCAAGCTGCTCTCTCTCTCTCTTTCTCTTTCTCTCTCACTTCCTTTACATTTCCTTGCTTGTATCATTTCTTCTTTCTTTCTTCTATTGCATTCTTCTTTTGTAAATCATTTGTATTAATATATATGTATGTGTGTATGTATGTATGTATGTATGTTATCACGTGATTAAGTAAATATATGTATGTATAAGTAACTATTTTTAATGTATATATTTTCCTAACAAACTTTTTAATCTCCCTTTCTCTTTTTATATTTATTTTTTTTTTTACTTTTTATCTCTCTTTTGTTTCGTTTTCTCTCTCTTTTTTCTTTCTCTCTTTTTTTTTTATAGAAACACAACCGAGGTATAGTGATGGTGAGCTTCTACGCCGACCATGTCAGCTGTACAGAGCCTGCCAACGTGACTCATGTGGCAGGTAAGTTATAGTAGTGGTTGTAGTAGTAGCAGTAGTAGTAGTGGTGGTGGTGGTGGTGGTGGTGGTAGTTTTATTTTTATTTTTTATTTATTTTGTAATGTTTTCTAGTGTTCCTATTTACTTTTGTTTTCATTAATTCATTTGTTTATTCATTTATTCATTTATTTATTTATTTATATATGCATTCATTTATTTTTATTTTACTTATTTGGTTATTTTCACACGCTATTCTCTCTCTCTCTCTCTCTCTCTCTCTCTCTCTCTCTCTCTCTCTCTCTCTCTCTCTCTCTCTCTCTCTCTCTCTCTCTCTCTCTCTCGTTGTCATTCCGTGTTTCAACTTGTTTTGTACTTGTTTCTTTCCTGTTTGTAAAGGAAAATACACACACACACACACACACACACACACACACACACACACACACACACACACACACACACACACACACACACACCTTGTATTTTATTTATTTATTTATATTTTTTGTGGTATATATATATATTCTTATTTTTTGATTTTATTTTTATTCTTGTTTTTGATTTTTTATTTACTCACTCGTATTTTGAATTCATACCGAACAGAAAACGGAAAATATTAAAGGGAACACTACGATAGGTTAAGAATGGCAGGAAACTTGAAATAAATGACGGAAATAAAATGTAAAAATATAAAAGGAATGACGTGAATTTATTATATTGTATTATTTTGATTTTTGATTCTATTTCTGGTTTTTGGAAATTTGAGTAGAAATGAAAAATACAGTAGAGAGAAAATTGATAATATAATGAAATAGATGTATAGCAAAAATGAATATATAGAGATAGGAATAAAAAAATATATATATAGAAAAAGAATGATGAAATGAAATAGATGAATAGATAAATATAGATCAAAATAATATAGAGAGAAATACATGAAACTGAATAATTGATAATAATAATAATAATAATAATAACAACAATAGTAATAATAATAAAAATACAAAATAAACGATTGCACTAAATGGGAAGAAAAATTAAATTACATTGAAATACATTTTTTATATATATACAATTTTGTGTCGTGCATTGAAATCTGGTTTGGAAATTAAACTCGAAAAAAAAGTATATATATATTTTTTAGGATTCTATTTTTATTTCTTTTTGTTATTTGTTTGATTGATTGAGCTCGTGTATGTATGTATGTATGTGTGTGTGTGTGTGTGTGTGTGTGTGTGTGTGTGTGTGTGTGTGTGTGTGTGTGTGTGTGTAATTATTAAACATTCCTAGAGTAAAGTGAGTTAGTTAAATGTTAAAGATAGTAGAGTGCAACTATCTCTCTCTCTCTCTCTCTCTCTCTCTCTCTCTCTCTCTCTCTCTCTCTCTCTCTCTCTCTCTCTCTCTCTCTCTCTCTCTCTCTCTCTCTCTCTCTCATTATATAGAATTAAGTCGTGGGAAATCCAAGAAAAGGTTTTATTTGCATAGAAATTTGAACTCAAAGGAAAATATGGGAAGGAAAATAGCGTTCAATGTCTTTGCTTAGCGTTCAAATTGGTCTTAGAGGAGGAGGAGGAGGAGGAGGAGGAGGAGGAGGAGGAGGGGAGGGGAGGAGGAGGAGAAGATTTAGGAAGAGCCCTTGGGGAGAGTTAACTGAGAGGAGGAAGACGAAGAGGAGGGAAGAGAAAGAGGGATTTAGGGAGGATAAAATATAAGAGGAAAAAGAAGAGGAAGAGGAGGAGGAGGAGGAGGAAAAAAGGCCCAGGTGTGTTGAAATTTTGGGGCAAGATTTGATGGGTCCAGGTGGTCTCATCCAGGTAAAAGGGGGGCGGGGGGGGAGGGTTGAAAAAGAGAGAGAGAGGGTGGAGCGAGGTGGAGAGAGAAAAAGGGGATGGAGAGAGGCAGAGAGAGAGGAAAAAGTAGGGATATGTAAAAGATCTTTGAATAATTAACTCAGATCATATGAGAGAGAGAGAGAGAGAGAGAGAGAGAGAGAGAGAGAGAGAGAGAGGTAGTAGTGGTAGTGGTGGTGGTGGTGTTTAGAAATTTTGATAATCTTTTCTGAAAGTTTACTAACATTCCAGAGTTTCGTAAAGCCTCATCAAAGAGCTTCATTAGGCGTCTCGAAGCTCCGAAAAGGTCTTAGTGGTGTTGCATGAACTGTTTCGAAATATTCTCTCTTTTTTATTTTCTCTCTCTCTCTTTCTCACTTTCTCTTTCTTACTCTCTCTTTTTTATTTTCTGTTTTCTTGAGATCATTAACTTAGCTTACTAGAAAGTTAGATAGAAAGAAAGTGAGAGAGAGATAGAGAGAGATAATTAAAGAAAGTGAGAGAGTGAGAGAGAGAGAGAAAGAGAGTTAGCATTCTAATCATCCCTCTGTCTCGGTTGAATTACTAACTGGAACGAGGACTGATTAGAGAGAGAGAGAGAGAGAGAGAGAGAGAGAGAGAGAGAGAGAGAGAGAGAGAGAGAGAGAGAGAGAAAGAGAATCACTAACCATATTTAATCATTATATTTAAGTAGATATAGACATACTTTTTCTACTACTACTACTACTATACATTTCTCCTTCACTTCTTCCCTATCACTTTCTTCCCCATCACTTTCTTCCCCATCACTTTTTTCCCATTACTTTTTGCCCTCACTCCGTTTTCTGTTGGCAGATCACATCAACCACATCCGGGAGGTCGCTGGCATTGACCATGTTGGGATTGGTGCAGACTTTGACGGTATAAACAAGTAAGTCTCGTGTGGGTGTGTGTAGGTGTGGGCGTGTGGGCGTGTGGGTGTGTGGGTGTGGTGTGTGTGTGTGTGTGTGTGTGTGTGTGTGTGTGTGTGTGTGTGTTTTTTATATTTTGGTTTTATTTTATTTTTCTGTTTATTTATTTTCTTCTTTTTTTGTGTGTGTTTTGGTGTGTGTGTTTTTTTTGGCGTGTGTGTGTGTGTGTGTGTGTGTGTGTGTGTGTGTGTGTGTGTGTTACTTTGTCTCTCTCTCTCCCTCTGTGTCTGTGTGTGTTTCGTGTGTTTTTCTGTGCTTGTTTTTTCTTTCTTTCTTTCTTTCTTTCTTTCTTTTTTTACTCTTTCTCTTTTGTTGTCTCTTTTTCAATCTCTCTCTCTCTCTCTTTCTCTATTTTTTATTATTATTATTATTATTATTTATTTTCTAATGTTCTTGATGTGTAATTATTTGATGTTAATGTAATTCCTTCCTCTTTTTTTTATAATACAATTGTGTGTGTGTGTGTGTGTGTGTGTGTGTGT
>JAPQNM010002132.1:12500-22500 GCA_029783475.1 Metacarcinus magister | reverse complement strand
TGGTGGAGAATGTGGAGGATTTTGTGGTGGAGGAAAGAAAATATGTGGTTGGTGAAAGGAGTGAGGAAGAAAAAGAGAGAGAGATATATAATGAAAGAAAATAATATTGATGGAAGCTTCTATTCTTGGGACCGTGTGTGTGTGTGTGTGTGTGTGTGTGTGGGTGTGTGTGTGTGTGTGTGTGTACGTGTGTGTGACTGATTTTCCCAAGTGAATAGTTTGCAAATTTCAAAGTTTTTTCTTCCTACAGACAAACATTTAGAAATTCGTGGAAAAAAAGTTATCAATACACACTTGTACATATTTGGAAAGAAAGAAAAGAGAGTGAAAAAAAAATAATTAAGAAAAAATATATATATCTCGTTTTTTTTTTAAGTGCGTGAAAAATAAATTTGAACATTGTACAGAATTATATGAAAAAAAAAACCTTAGAATAATAACAATGTGAAAAAAACACTTATAGATAGATAGATAGATAGATAGATTTTAAGTAACATTTATATCAGCAAGACTGTTTTGTAAATAAGAAATTTATACAAACACTTTGACCCAAAAAGAGATTAATTCTATACACATTATATAAACACTTGCTATTGTTGTCAAGGTTGCCAAGTCGTGTGTTTGTTGGACCGATTTATCAGGACTGAAGGAGGAAGAAGAAAAAGTAGAAAAAGAAAAAATCTAATCCTACATTTATAAGGTTAAAAAGTGCCAATTAATTATTATTCCTTACGACTGAGTGAATCATCCCGTTCGACTCTTGAAGCAGAAGAAATGAAACTGTAAACATAATGAGAGAAAAAAAATTATATATACACATTCGAATCTATTTTATTTCGGATATTTGTGAGCGAAACTTGCTGCATTGCGCGTGGCGAGTGAAACAGAACGAAGCAGTGAAGCAGTGTTGGTCAAGTGGCTCAAACCTGGAAGAAAACGTGAAGCAGGTCTCGTTAAGGTTCGTCTGTGCTTCGTTCGGTGCTGGTTAACTGAACCCAAAAGCCAGACATAAAACCAAATCGCTCAATTACCTTATAATTCATCTAAACAAAGAGACACATCCAATATCACAATACAAGGAAAGAAAAAAATATATAAATAAACCAAAAAACTGAAAATTATCTAAAAATATATTAGATTTTCATTCACTGAGGTTCGAATCAGATCAATTTCAAGGTTTTTCAATATTCTAAAGGGATTGTAAAGGGTATTTGTGATTTGTTAACTCCTTTACTGAGGGGAAATGTGAGGGGAAGGGAGGGGGGGCAGGGGTAGCTAATGAGTTAATGTGCCAAAAAAAGTGAATCACGAATCGAACTTCTCATAAGAAAGCTTCAGTTTATATTGTTTTAACCTCAGTCAGTCAGTGAGGTGTCAGTTCACATATTTTCGAAGCTCTACTACCACCAGTCAGCCAGTCAGTTAATCGGTGAGTCTCTTCAATCAGTCAATCAGTCAGCTAGTTAATTATCAGTCAAATTAATCCATAATTTAATCTATTTACAACGAAACACTTCACCTCAATCAACAACAAACAACAATAGCTACACTTAAGAGTCATAATAACAACAACAATAATAATAACAATAAGAATAATAATACGTGATCAACTAAAACCTATGAAATGACTATCGTAACCTGCTCACTAGAATCCCAAACATTAGGAGAGAAGATCAGGCAGGCAGACAGGTAGGCAGGCAAGCAGGCAGGAGTGTCATTGTCAAACCCAAACTTAACCCAACACATTGACAAACACATCGCCACCTGCTCTTGTGTGTCAGGTAGCTCAGTGGTTAGAACTCGGCTCGTGACCTAAATGTTGTGAGTTTGATTCTAGGTCACGGCTGCTGCTTGGTGAGAGGAGCAACTCTTTCACCCTAGCAGGAGTATATGGTCTGGTTTAGTGAGGTTATTTAGGCATTTTTAGTCACTACCTGCTCCCACCTCCCCTCTGGCCTACTGACTCAGATATTTGGTCCATTAAGAATAATAATTCGGGTTCAATATAAAGAAATACAGACATAATAATATTTTTTTTTGCGGTTTTGTCCTTTGGTTGATTTTAGAAAGTTGTGATTGGTATAATGATGATAATAATGATGACAATAATTGATGTATTCGTTAAGGCTTATAATTACAGGTGTTTATTTACCTGTGTGTATTGTAGTTTATACATACGTACATATACATTTAGTACGGACATACAGGTATACATACATACATTATATACGTACAGTCATACATCAGTTTATATTTTTTTTTATCATATTGTATTGGTTCGTTTTTTTCAATAACTTTCGTGTCATCTTGATTAAAAAGTTTGTGAAATATTTGCTTTTCTAAATTTGATCAATATTTTACGTATGTAGTTTTTGTGTGATTTTTAGATTTGTGAGTTTTGAAGTTTGAATATACGCACACACACACACACACACACACAACACACACACACACACACACACACACACACACACACACAAACAACAACAACAAGAAAAAAATCACGTTTAAAATAATTATTCCATGAAAGAAAACATTCATTCCTTCTTTTCTTCGGAATCACGCAACCAATTTCTTTCTTTCTTTCTTTTTTTTACGCCTTCATCAATCTTTAAAACGACATGTCATCTGAGAAATCCCAAAAGTCCGGCCATACACACACACACACACACACACACACACACACACACACACACACACACACACACACACACACACACACACATCCTCACTCGCTTTGCTCATTTCCCCAAAAAACTTATCAATAAACCTAACATTTCACAATTTTTCGTCCTATTTCATTTATTAAGACGAAGGTTCCACTGGTTATCGTGGTTCTCAAAGGGGGAAGAGGCCCACAGTAGCTTAGAACCTTTTAAGAGGAGTTAATCCACTTTATTTTCCACCTTCTTCCACCTAACACGCGCCTCGTTTTCTTTAATTCATGCGTAACGACGGAGTAAATGAGTCTTCTCTTAAATAAGTTGAAGATCCATTTTCTTTACCTCGTTGCGTGGTTTTTTTTCTGTTTTGTTTTGCTTAAGTGAGGATGGATTACTACTACTACTACTACTACTACTACTACTTATACTACTACTACTTATACATATACTTATACTACATGGCCATAGGACGTCCTGATACTGAGAAATACTAAGAAATAAAAGACCATTTGATACTAGAAAATTGACGAATATAATGAAAAGAATGATAAAAAAACGGGAAGACTAGAAATTTACAACGTTGACTGAAAAAAAACGAAAATAAAGAAAAAGAAAAAAGGTGACATACAGTGAACGTTGATTCTGAATAACTTAGAATGTGGAGAGAGAAAAAAAGAAAAGAAAAGACATGAAAAGGTGACCAAAAAAAAACATTATGGAAAACAGAAAAGTGTGCTCGGTGTTGAATCCATTTTCTTTCTTCAATTCTAGACATTACAAACTTCTCGCTACAAAGAAATTGGGATCAAATTGGTTAAGTCGTCTGTAGTGAGGGTGTTTGTGTGTGTTTAGACCGACCATCTTGACAATCACGTGATCCAACACCATCAAACAGAATGAGGGATCCCCACAGCCTGCCAAGACGCATTTTAGGAGAGTAAACCTTAACAAGATATCCGTTCCAATATTTTTTTCCGGGGTGGCTTATGTAAGGCTCACAGGGTCACCTTTTTCAACCCTTCCTCTGTTAGTTATCCTACGTCTTGGCAGGCTGCAGACCCCTAGGTGAGGTGTATATTAATCCTCTTACACATAAGGAGTTGTAGATTGCATATCGTAAAGCTTGTACTATATAAATACTAGATAGTGTAGTAGTAATTGATATCTTTTAAAAGGAAAGCAGTATTACAGGTACACAGATTATATATATACATAATTATATATATATACATACATACATAGGTGAAAGAGAGAGGGAGAGAGAGCTATATACCATACTTGTACTATTGTATATATAAGTTGTATTGTCTATTGTATGTTAATGTTGCTCACCGTTCGATGCTCGTTTTCTATAGAAGTTTGATAGAAGGGAAGGTGAGAGGAAGAGAGACTGAGATATATATAGAAAAAAAAAGGAAAATATATAAGTTTATTGTTGTTACTGAGGAGAACCGTAGCTGTTAGGGGCACACTTGTGATGTTTATATATGTATGTATGTGTGTGTGTGTGTGTATGTGTATGTGTGTGTGTGTTGGGGGGTATGTATAGGTGTGTGTACGTAAGTGAATGTACGTATAGGTGTGTGTGTGTACATCCTGTCAATTTCCTCGTAGTATTGGGGAGGGGGGGGAGGGGGTCAGCTATTAGAAAGAACGGGGAGGGGAATGACCTCGACTCAAGCAAGCAAAACACAAGGGTTGCCCAAATTATTTTTCGGGGTCATTCCTCTGGCGCCCCTCCCTCTTTGGCCCGCCCCCCCTCCCCCCCCTCCAGGCAAAAGCATTGTTGCCAACCCCACGTGTGCGATGGTGTCAAGTCGCCCTCATACAACAGAAGTGCCTTAGAGCTGTAAAAAGAAAGTGGGATGTGTGTGTGGGGGAGGGGGGGGGACTTGTGTGTTTTCATTTTATTTTATTTTATTTTATTTTATTTTTTTTTATTATTTTTTTTTAATTGTCTGTTTGTGTGTTGTGTTTATTGATTCTATACTACTATTTGCTGCTGCTTTGCCATGTTGTATGTGTGTGTATGTGCGTGTTTGTGTACGTGTGTGTGTGTGTGTGTGTACGTGTGTGTGTGTGGATTGAAGGGTAGACGATATAATAACTGATAATTACTAATATAAACAAGACCATTATCAGTTACACTTCATTATAATTTCAAAAGCTAATAATGCATTCACTAATCACCACCACCACCACCACCACCATCACCACCATCACCACCACTATTCTCATCACCATTATCATACACTTATCATCACCACTACCACCACCACCACCTCCATTATCACCATTACCAATAACCACATAGTTTTGTTTCCCTTTTTATGTGTCAATATGGTGAATTATCTATCTGTCTATTTGTCTATCTATCTATCTATCAGAATGGCCCTTACCTCTCTTTACTGATCTCTAAAAAGTATCTATAATAATTTAGAACGAAAAAATCTTGTTCAAATTATAATTGTTCTCTCTCTCTCTCTCTCTCTCTCTCTCTCTCTCTCTCTCTCTCTCTCTCTCTCTCTCTCTCTCTCTCTCTCTCTCTCTCTCTCTTTTCTCTCTCTTTTCTCACCTGTGCAAGTGACAGAGAGCAGGTAAGGAAAGGTTAAAGGGCTTCTTCCCTGTGGACTTTGTTGTTTTATCTTCCTTTCTTTTCTTTTATTTTATTTTATTTTCCATTTTATTTATTTGTTATTTTTTGTTTTCGTTTTATTTTTACTTGATGTTATTTTATTTATTTATTTATTTATCTTGTTTAATTTCTTTTTCTTCTTCTCTTCCGGTATGTTTTTTTTTCTTTCTTTATTGTTGTTTAATTGATTTTATTTTTCTTCTCTCTTCTCTCTTCTTCTTCTTCTTCCTCTTCCTCTTCCTCTTCTCTTCTTCTTCTTCTTCTTCTTCTTCTTCTTCTTCGTCCAAAGCGGGTCGAGTCACAATCATGTAGAAAAAACAAGAAATAAATAAACAAACAATTGAAACAAAACGAAAAAGACAATAAAAAACAACAATCAAAACAAACAACAACAACAACAACAATTTACCCGCCATAGACATCTGTTTTTATTATCATTACTATTTTTTTTTTCCTAACATTTAAATTAATCAATAAAAATCACCTAACACACTTTTATCCCCACTCAAACAGTTGCCAAAAAAAAAAATAGTATTTTAATATAAACTAAACAGTATTAACTAATATTTCCCCTCTCTTCTTTTTTCCCCTTTTTTTTCCCTCCCTCTCTCTCTCTCCTTAACATACCACATACATAGGAGAGAGAGGGAGAGGGAGGGAGGAGAAAATCATTATTATTATCATTATTATCATTATTTTCATTGTTAGAGAATGAAACCAGAAAATATATATATACACATACCCAAGAATCAGTTTTTTTCATATATTTTTTTTCACCATTACCTCCTCCATAAAACTAACTTAAACTTGCTTATTAAAAAAAAAACTGAAAAAAATAATAGATCTAACGAGAGAGAAGTAGTTTTTAAATCAGCCCTGAGAGCAACTATTTAAACAGTACTATTTATTCTACCGGGAAGTTACTAATGGTAGAAGATTATTAATTAACAGTCACCTATAATAGTAGTTTTTATCGCCTATTTTAAAGTGAAGAATTTATATAAACATTTAAAACTTGTATTGTATTGTGATTTTTTTTTGTTTTTGTTTTGTGTGTGGTATATTTTTTAGGAAAGGCGCCCATTCTTGTGTATTTTGTATTGTTTTATTTTTGATTTAGTATTAATTTGCTTCGAAGCTTCATGATGTTCGAGTTGAAGCTTCGTTTGTCTCGAGCTAAATGGTTCATACAGTGTTGTCATTTGATTGGTATATTATTATTATTATTATTTCTGGTGTTGATTAATACAATGAAAAAAAAAGTTAATAGATTAGTAGAAAAAACCTGAACTTTATATAAATTGAACTAAACTTTTGAAATGTATATTCTATTATTATTATTAGTTTAAGTTTGTTTTTTTCAGGTTTATAACAAGAATTATACAAGTTTTATGTATGAAAAAAAAAAAATATGAACGTTTAATTTCCATTCCGTTTTTTGGTATTGTGTTTTGAAGGGGGGGGGAGGGGGAGGGGGAGAGGATTAAATACAAAGAAAAAAAAATTATAACCTTTTTTTTTATGAAGGTTCAAAATATTCAATTCAAACTAACCAAAAAAAAAGGAGAAAAAAAAAATGTATTTGAAGCCTAAATATGAAGCTGCTGTTTCGAACCTTCCATCGCTTCGAAACAAGGAGACGAAACACCTGGTGAGAAACGAATTAATTACCTGTGACGCCATCATATTTTTTCCTGTGTCGATGGGAAAAAAGTATTGATTTTTTTTCCTTAACTTTTTTCCCCAGAATGGAAGCAATACTCGCTAATAAATATTTGTTTCCCAATATACTTTTTTTTCCACATTGTTGACAAATTATCCTCCTCCTCCTCCTCCTCCTCCTCCTCCTCCTCCACTTTAGATTAGAATAGAAAGAAATGAATAGCAGTTTTTTTTCCCTTTTTTTCCTCTGCTACATCTTAGTTCTAGTGAGAGAGAGAGAGAGAGAGAGAGAGAGAGAGAGAGAAGAGAGAGAGAGAGAGAGAGAGAGAGAGTTAGACACATGGGCAGTTTGTTTCCTACACTATTGAAAAACAACAGACAAACAAATGAATAGATAGATAAAGCAAACAGACAAACAAATAAACAAACACCAAGGGGAGGGATGGATGTACTGACTCACAAACAAACAAACAAACGAACGAACAAACAAACGAATGAACTACGGGTACAGAACGAAAGAAAAACAATGAAAAAAGCAAACACAAAATAAACAAGTGAAAAGCAAACAAGAACATAACCAAACAATGATCAGAAACAAAATTAAAGAAAAAGGAAAAGAAAGATAATAAAAAAAAAATGTCCATGAAGGAAAAGAAAAGAAAATGCAAAGAGAAAAAACTGAGGAAATTTAATATATATACAAAACGAAAGAAAACGGGGAAAAAAAGGTGAGTGAAGAGAAAAAAAAGAGATAGAGAAAAGAGAAAATTAAGATTGCCACTTTAACACATTATTTTAAGACCCACAATGCACCACGAGAGAGAGAAAAAAAAATTAGGTCACACCCTAGGAAATACACAACACAAACAAAAACAATACATGACCTTTGACCTAATAAACATGACCCAGCAAACAGGTCACCAGCGTAACATGACCTAGAAGAAAGATTTTTTTATGAGTAAGAAAAAGAAAAAGAGAACGAGAGATAGAAATAGCAATACTTTCTCATTCTCTCTTTCCTGACATCTAGACTTCATCAAGAACTTCAACATCCTACAGAAATATCCTACAGGCATCCTACAAGGGGGAGTCCCATCCTGCACGTATTCTTAAGGATGTAGTGTCTGTAGTGCTGTCTTCTGGCGGGAAATAAAGTAGTATTTCAGACCAAACTAACGGAGAGTTGAGGAAATTTTGGTCTTTTGGGGAAAAAACTACCTAAGACCAGTTCTAAGGATTGGTCTTGGGGAAATAATCGCACAAAACATAATATTACCACAATTAATATTTTCCCTTTATTAATTTCCATTCCGTGTTATTTTTTCTATATATTATTGAAGGATGGTATGAAGTTTATATATTAAAAATGATAATAATAATACATACATACGTTCTTCTTATGTTTCTTCGTAATTCTTTTCTTTTATTTATTTTTATTTTCATTTGCTATATATAGTGTTTTCAATCTTGGATTTGTAAATATTTATAATAGTCATAATGATAATAAATGTATATTGTTGACGTTATCTGCATGTGTGTGTGTTCACCTATGTGTTTTTTTTTCTTAGGGGCTGACTGAACAAACACACACACACACACACACACACACACACACACACACACACACCACACACACACACACACATAAATTAAACAAAACAAGAAATAACAAAAACAAGAACAAGTAAAGGGAAATAAGAAGAAACTGAATAAAATATCAAAATACATAATCAAAGAAAGATATACAAGAGAAGTGAATTTCTCTCCTCCTTCTCTTCCTCCTTCTCTAAGTAAACACAGAGAGAGAAAGAAAGATAGATAGATAGATAGAGAGAGAGAGAGAGAGGAAAAAAGTAGGTAATCTTTCCTTTTATTTTCCCTTTCATCTTTCTCTCTCAGTGGGATATCTAAGAAGAGTAAGTATAAGCTCTATCGTAAGGAGGAGGAGGAGGAAGAGGAGGGGAAGAGGCACGAGAGAGAGAGAGAGAGAGAGAGAGAGAGAGAGAGAGAGAGAGAGAGAGAGAGAGAGAGAGAGAGAGAGTGAGAGTGAGTAGGCTAGGCTAGGCTATCCCATTTCATCATTTATCTGTTTATTAATCTATTACCTTTTCCATGCTATAGTTAACCTTTTCAAACATTTCTAAAGTTATAATAGAACTTTTCGTACATTATTGATAAAGGTTTAAACTATTTCATTTATGTATTCTATGTTTTTTTTTTTTCATAATAGTTCCAACAGTTTTGTATATTTCAACAATTTAAAGTGAATTTCATACAATTTCTGGTCTCCCGTTTATAAGGAAGGAAAGGAAATAGTTTAATTATGAAGGAAAAGTCATAGCAATTATCCATCATCCATTATTCTCATCAACGAAGCAGAAATAAGTCAAAAAAATAATTGTAATGAGTATGATAAAGTTTCTGCTTAACCAGTAATTTTTTTAAGCTTAGCAAGGATTCACTTTAACTTCCTGAGCATTAAAACAAAATCCTATCCATATATAACCACCAGAATATGAAAGGTAAACCCCTTCCTTTCTCTTTACCTAACAATACTTAGACATAATGAAATAAAAGATCAATTATAAAGTTACTATTAGACACTGTAGGCATTGTAGATAAAAGGAAAATTGAGAAAAATGAAAAGTAATGAGTTTCCTGAATTTCGTGAGAGGCTAGGCTAGTGTAATTTCTTTTATTTTCTTACCCTATCTAGTTCCTACGAATATTATGACATACTTAGACATAATGAAATAAAAGATATGAATTATAAAGTCACTAATAGACACTGTAGGCATTGTAGATAGAAAGAAAATTGGGAAGAATTAAAAGTGATGAGAGAGTATCCTGAATTTCGTGCGAGGCTAGGCTAGTGTAATTTCTTTTATTTTCTTATCCTATCTAGTTCCTACGAATAATATGACATACTTAGACATAATAAAATAATAGATATGGATTATAAAGTCACTATTAGACACTGTAAGCATTGTAGATGGAAGGAAAATTGGGAAGAATGAGTTACCTGAATTTCGTGAGAGGC
>JAPQNM010002131.1:22500-32500 GCA_029783475.1 Metacarcinus magister | reverse complement strand
TGTTTGTTTAGTTTGTTTAGTTGCCCGCCACAGAACATACACACACACGCTCTCTCTCTCTCTCTTTCTCTATCTCTCTATCTCTCTCTCTCTCTCTCTCTCTCTCTCTCTCTCTCTCTCTCTCTCTCTCTCTCTCTTCTCTCTCTCTCTCTCTCTCTCTCTCTCTTATGGCATTTGTTTACCTGGACTGTAGAGAAAAAAAAAGAGAGAAAGGGGTAAAGAAAGAGAAAGAAAGAAAGAAAGAGAAACGTGGGGCCATAAATACATCTTTTCACCACTATCACAGCCAAAAAACTCTAATATTCAAGCTTCAGTGACGCATCAAAATGGCCAGAGGGACTTTTAAATAAGATTACAGCTTGGTTTTAATATACCCCGAGGCGAAGGTGGGTCGGGACGGGGCGGGGAATGGGCGGGGAATGGGCGGGAGATGATGGTTGGGGACGCAGGGAGAATGGGCGGTTTCAGTGACGTTTAGGAAGGGCGGAGTAGCATTTCGGGAGGAGTGTAGTGGTGTTAGGGAAGGGAGGGCGTGTGTTACGTAAATCTGGGCGGGGTGAGGTTGGGTGTGGGCGGGGTGTTATGTACTTGTGGGCGGGGTGAGGCGGTGCTGGGTGTAGTGACAGGGACAAAATATTCCCCTTAACTCTACTACCCTTTGTATATAAACAGACACACACACACGCACGCACACACACACACACACACACACACACACACACACACACACACACACACACACACACACAGTAGAGGGTTAAACTGTGCTATATCCCAGAGAGGCAGATGGTAAAAAAAAAAAAAAAAGAAAGAAAGAAAGAAAGAAAGAAAGAATAAGAAAGTAGAGAAAGAGCTCCGATCCAACACAAGAAATTCAAGATATAATATAAGAAAAAAAGGAATAAGACAAAGAATAAAAGTACACACACACACACACACACACACCACACACCACACACACACACCACACACACACACACACACACACACCTGGAGGCCGTCATATAAAAACGAATTAATTTTTATATGCAAATCAGGAAAGGTATGACGAGACGCTGGAATGTAAAACAGCTTTAGGATATTTTCACACAAGACTTAAGATTCCATTTAACAGCGTCCTTTGTGGGGAAATTTCTTGAGGTTTTGGAGGTGACTTCTGATAATTTCTGAGGAGGAGAAAGGAAGACGACGACGACGAGGAGGAGGAGAAGGAGGAGGAGGAGGAGGAGGAAAGGCACACAGAGAAATGAAGAATAAACGAAAGACATTATGGAAAGAAGAGAAAAATTAATACCAGAAGAAGAGAAGGAAGGAAATTTGATAAAGGAAAATAAAGCAAGGAAGAAAATAGATAGAAATACCGTCATGCAAGGGAGAAAAAATATAGAAAAAGAAATATAGATATGAAAAAGAATGAAAGATATAAAAAAGGATAGAGAGAGAGAGAGAGAGAGAGAGAGAGAGAGAGAGAGAGAGAGAGAGAGAGAGAGAGAGAGAGATAGAGAGAAAGGGTGGAGGGTGAAGTAGATACGTAGAAATAGAATCAATAAAAGAGAGATCAGTGAGATAAGAAAAAAAAGAAAAAAGGAAAAAGGAAACGAGATAAAACTTAAAATTCGAGGAAGAAAGAAAAAAAACAGATAAGAGAAAAATAAAATATAATGAAAGTAAATACAAATAAATAGAAAAAAAGAAAGAAAAATACTTAAAGAAAATATATGAAAAAAAATTAATTGAAAAAATAATAATAATAATGTTAAATGGAAGAAAAGAAGAATGGAAAAATAGATAAAGAATCAGAGAAGTAAAGGAGCGAAGGATGGAGGAAGGGGGAGGAGGAGGAGGAGGAGGAGGAGGAGGAGGAGGAGGAGGAGGAGGAGGAGGAGGGGGAGGGAGGAGAGGAGGAGGAGGAAATATAAATCGACTGACGTTCACTCTCTGTGCCGCTAAAAGGCAATCAAACGTATCAGACAAGCTCTCTCTCTCTCTCTCTCTCTCTCTCTCTCTCTCTCTCTCTCTCTCTCTCTTCTCTCTCTCTCTCTCAGATCTCTCTCTCTCTCTCTCTCTCTCTCTCTCTCTCTCTCTCGTCTCTCTCTCTCGTCTCTCTCTCTCTCTCTCTCTCTCTCTCATCTCTCTCTCTCTCTCATCTCTCATCTCTCTCTCTCTCTCTCTCTCCTCTCTCTCTCTCGTCTCTCTCTCTCTCTCTCTCTCTTCATCCTCTCTCTCTCTCTCTCTCTCTCTCTCTCTCTCTCTCTCTCTCTCTCTCTCTCTCTCTCTCTCTCTCTCTCTCTCTCTCTCTCAAAAGGATGCAAGTGAAGCCGTAAAAATACAGATAAAGCAACAAAAGGGGAATGAAGAGACGGAGGAAGAATAAAGCAGTGAAGAATACGCAGTTCGAAGCAACGAAACAAACACCGAAACGAAACAACAAAGCAAAGCCAAAAGAATAGCAGGAAAGAGAGAGAGAGAGAGAGAGAGAGAGAGAGAGAGAGAGAGAGAGAGAGAGAGAGAGAGAGAGAGAGAGAGAGAGAGAGAGAGAGACAGACAGAGAGAATAAGTAAAACAATTCAAACTAGGTCGAACCAGTGCCAAAGCTGTATTCGAAGCATCGTGAGGCTGAAGCGAGTAATGGATGCTCGCTCTCGCTCTCTCGCTCTCTCTCTCTCTCTCTCTCTCTCTCTCTCTCTCTCTCTCTCTCTCTCTCTCTCTCTCTCTCTCTCTCTCTCTCTCATAGACACACAGTCAGTCACTTCTATTCTTCAGCTTCCTTTTTTGTATTCAATTTCTCCTCTTCTCTCTCGCCCACTCGCCTTCCCCAATTCTCTCTTTCCTCATCTCCACTCACTGAATCTGTCTCTCACTCGTGCCAATCCTCCCAATCCTTAACCCAATTCACCTGGCACTCCCATCACTGATTCACAATACTCACTGAGCCTGATTCGTCAATCCACACACTATTCTCTCACTCTCACTCTCACTCTCTCTCTCTCTCTCTCTCTCTCTCTCTCTCTCTCTCTCTCTCTCTCTCTCTCTCTCTCTCTCTCTCTCAAACACTATAGTTGTCCCCTAGAGCCATATTTCCCTCCTCTGTCGCTTTCTCTCCTAGTCCTCTTCCTTCCCATTCCTCCTTTCATCCGCCGCCCGATCCGCGCCCGTCATCCACTCATCCATCAGGCCTGCGGACAAGGCGCGCCATTTGTTGTCTGTAGATCAGCCACGTCGTCGCCTCCGAAGGGACCAAAAGAAAAGTCCAATATGGTTTTCCTTGTTTTGACATTCCTGACGAAAGGAATCTTGCTAGGCGACAGTGAGAAAGGAGGAGGAGGAGGAGGAGGAGGAGGAGGAGGAGGAGGAGGAGGAGGAGGAGGAGGGAGGAGGAGGAGGAGGAGGAGGAGGAGGAGTATTGCCGCTGATAGCAATAGGAGACCACTGTTGAGAGACGTAACAGAGGCATAAGGGAGGAGGAGGAGAAAGTAGGGAGGTAGAGGAGGAAGAGGAGGAGGAGGTACAGAAGGAGGAAGAGGAAGAGGAGGAAGAGGAGAACTTGGTTTGGCTGAAGTGGAGCAGGTAATGGGTTAATGGTCAAATTGCCATGGAGAGGAGGAAGAGGAAGAGGGCGAAGAGACAAGTGGAGGGAAGAAGAAGAGGAGGAGGAGGAAAAGGAGGAAAAGGAGGACAACAACGACAAGAAGGAAAGTGAGTCAGTGAAGTCATATTGGATCTTTTGTGTATTCATGTACTTCTCTCTCTCTCTCTCTCTCTCTCTCTCTCTCTCTCTCTCTCTCTCTCTCTCTCTCTCTCTCTCTCTCTCTCTCTCTCTCTCTCTCTCTCTCTCTCTCTCTCTCTCTCTCTCTCTCTCTCTCTCTCTCTCTCTCTCTCTCTCTCTCTCTCTCTCTCTCTCTCTCATCTTTTCCCATTTTCTTTTCCATTTCATCAATCTTCCTTTTCTTATATTTTCTTTCATCTATCATATTTTTCTTCACTCTTACATTTATCATTACTTTTGGCATTACGTTTATCTTACCTTACGTACGTGCGAATTTATGTGTATGTGGGTGTATGTATGTGTAGGTAGGAAGACTTCACTACCACAAACACAAACACAAACACACACACACACACAGACACACACACGATTCTTATTTCTAACAACACCACGATACCTAAACGCAAGGCAAGCAGGTAGAAGCAGGTATAGACAAGCAGAAAGAAACAGGTAGTGTAGAGCTTGTGTTTTTAGAGGCAGTAAACCACATTGAGACCTTTAACACACTTCCTTGCAGCAACTTCCCTATAAATTGACGAATTCAATCTCCCATCAGACGAATGTAATGGCCAATGAAACCCAGCTATCATTAGGGAGACACCTGCACCGTTTTTATGTTTGAACAGCATATAATCGGGTGTTTTAATGCCTGGTGACGGGATGCTAGGCGGGCAAACGGTGGTGTGAATACTTTTATTTAATATTGTATTTCTCTCACACACACACTACGCGTCAGAGGTTAATGTGTAATGACGGTGTGAAGGTTGAGCACTGCACTAACTTCATTCTCTATCTCTCTATCTCTCTCTCTCTCTCTCTCTCTCTCTCTCTCTCTCTCTCTCTCTCTCTCTCTCTCTCTCTCTCTCTCTCTCTCTCTCTCGCTCTCTCTCTCGCTCTCGTAATCTCTCTAAATTACACGTGATAATTTTCCTCTATAATGACGTGACGTTTAATTACATGTGGCATCCATGTTTGAGTCCTGTCCATTTTAACCTGTGTTGTTGGCGTTTTAGAATACCACGTGTTGCAATATTGAATACCTGGACACGTGACATTTGACAATATCCTACATTAATTCACCGCGAAGTAGTCTATTCATCTCGCATCATAAAGTATCCCACGCAATATATGATTAAAAAAAAAACGTGATGGAAGGCTACATAATACATATAGATACATACACACATACTACATTCATACACATAAATATACACCTTTCATTCGTTGTTTAATATACTTTCTCTGTCAGCACAAAGCATCACGCGTTACGAAACTCAAACTCACCAAATACTTGAATATTGTCGTTCTACTCCCGAGGGGAAAGTGCAGAAAAAAAAGGGGAGAGGAAAAAGTTAAAATTCCGCATTAATTTCACGAGCATTTAAAAGTGTGGTGTGAAACTAACGGCGTATAGAGCCAAGCAGCCTTTCCTTCCATTGTTGGGGCGTAATGATTGTGATTCTGTGTCAAAATTCTGTAGGTGTTACTATTGATATCATTATTATTTTCATTATTATTACAACAGTTACAAAATAGTAGTAGGAGCAACATCAACATTAATAATAGTAGTAGAATAGTAGTAGAATAGTAGTAGTAGTAGTAGTAGTAGTAGTAGTAGTAGTAGTAGTAGTAGTAGTAGTGATAGTGGTAGTGGCAGTAATAGCAGCAGCAGCAGCAGCAGCAGCAGCAGGAGTAATTACCGTAATTGCGTATATTAAAATTACATCACTCACGCCAGCTTAAAAAGGTTGACTAATACTCTCCCATCTCCATAATTATATAAACAGCAAATCACACACCTGCCCACCGCCATTACTGCCTCCATTACCTCAAAACGGAAGGCAAACACGTCACTCCCACCCATCAAACACCCTCAATCTGATCCTATTTAAAACAAAACACCATCGAACACGCATTACAGCATTCCTTTGTTTCCTCACTACCACTACTACTCCTACTCCTACTACTACTACTACTACTACTACTACTACTACTACTACTCCTACTACTACTACTACTACTACTACTACTACTACTACTACTACTACTACTACTACTACTACTATTACTACTCCACGCCTCCTTAACTCAGTAATCCGTGCAAGTATAGGCCAATCCTAAAAATAGATAAAAAAACAGAAAACATAGCAATCAAAGGAGAAAATAACCAGCTACTGACAACCATTACACCATTACCATACAAACCGACGCCTTGCCATTACCATACACCCACCATGATGGAAGCTTACAATATCTACACACAAAACTACAACGCCTTATCGAGTATCACAGCCACTTTCAACACAATTACCACTACAGTAACACCTTATATGGTATCCTACTCGCAACACCATCACCACCACCAGCACTAGACGGTCATCCTACCCACCACACGCCAGCAGCCAGCCTCCCTTCCCTTTCCCTCCCCTTCCCTGCCCTTCCCTGCCCTTCCCTTTTAGGTTACAACTCAGAGGAGGGCGAAAGGGGCTCAATATATACGAAGTTATTCCAAGCGCTCGGCCAAAAATCGGATCGTAAGTTAGCTAAGTCGTAACTGGCCCTCGTAGGGAAGACCAATACCAGTTCCAATGAAAACGAGGGAGATTGTCGTGTTTACATGGTTGCCTCGCCTCCCGTTTTCTCTAGAGCCGTTCTCTCTCTCTCTCTTTCTTTCTCTGTTTTTTTTATTTTTTGTTCGAAGGGTTACGAAGAGAAAATTCCTTCTCGTCTTTTTATTGGTTCTTGTTCTTTGTTTTTGTTTTCTCTCTTTTTCCTTTTGTGTGTGTGTGTGTGTGTGGGTGGGTGTGTGTGGGTGGGTGGGTGGGTGTGTGTGTGTGTGTGTGTGTGTGTGTGTGTGTGTGGGTGTGTGTGTGTGTGTGTGTGTGTGTGTGTGTGTGTGTTAAGGGACTTCCACGGAAACTTTTGTTGTGTCAGTTTTCATTCTCATGCGCGGTATACCATGATTTCTCGCTTTTCATTTTTATTTTTATTTCTTTCATTTAACTTTTCGAGTGTTTGGAATTATTTATTTTTTACTCATCTCACCACTTCATGTCTGTCTGTATCCTGCCAACTTCATGATTTTTTTTTTTTTATAACGACATGCACAGAAAAATATATATACATTGTAGCTTGCGAGTAAAATTTTTGATACATTTAAAACCTCATGAGTATGTATGTTTTGGTTAATATATTTTACAATCACAACGCAATAAAGACATCAACGAGAGTTTTACGAGAGCAGAGGTGGGTCCTATTATGCATTCTGACAATTCAACAACGACAAAGTGTAAAAGTTGCATAATATTTCAGAATTTCACGTTGCACATTTTTACGTTGAGCATAATTGCTAATTTACTGCTATAATGATAAAAGCTTCATAATTTTAACAAGGTGTCGTGAAAAAAAAACTAGAAATCATTAAAACATGCGCCAGCGACAAGAACACATTTTTTTCCTATACATACATCGCTTGATCACTCTTTTAATAAATAATAAAAACTTCGATGTAAGAAATAATTGCAAAATAAAATGAAGCACCTCAACTCTCCACAACTCCACTAAGAGAGTCGCAACAACTCTCCAAAGTGTGTATTACAACACACTTTACCTGGCCGGCGCTAACGACCACCTGGATGTGGGTTATAAATCCTGGGAACTTTTTAAAAAACGTAATCAAGACTATCTTAGGCCTCCTCCACGCCCGCTAATACCAGACAGTTTCCTTAACGCACTTAGTAACACACACACGACACTTTCTAGACACTTGGCCATTACATTTGCGACCTTTTTTACTAGACTCTTCGGACCCCAGGACACAAAAGTGGCTAATTCCTCTCAGGGAAGGGAGAAAAAGGCGCCTCCTCCTCCCCGACAACCCACGCCGCCCCGCCTCAGACTCCTGCTGATGGCTTACCTCATTCCTGCCTTCACGACGGCTTAATTTCCTCCTAAGGGAAGTCCGGAATGGTCCAGCTAATGGCCACTCACAGTACCATCTTAATTAGCCTCTTAAAGAATAGCACTAGGCGTACTTCATGTTAATATTCTCCCGTCTAAGTCTCTGCCACAACCATGCATTCGGACGACACTCTCGAGAACCCTACCCGCCATATGTAAACAAAAGGACGCCTTGCCATTGGTCCGCCAGCGGGGCCTCGGATCTGACTTTTACACGATAAAACACAGGTGTTTCAGCGCCTGGTGGCCATAATACGGGAACTTCCGCTATGCTCGGGTCGCTTGCCGTGAGGGGAGAGATAGCTGGCAGGGAACACCTCATACCTACACACATACCTTCACTTCCTCACGCTGAAACGCTGCTCCCTCGCTGGACACGACGCGCCGCTGATAAAATTACACAAGTAAACTTTCCAACATTCGCCTCCTGACCACTGAAAGGACGCCGCGCGGAGCCTCTCAACCTGGAAAAAAAATATTGAATATGAGGAAAATTACATAATGCAGCGACCACCATTGGCAAACAGAGCGGAATAAATCCTTAACGAGTTTTTATCAGGTCTCTTTTATTCACATTTTTCTTCTTTCCGTGAAGTGAATCCAGGAAGTTACATAAAAGGGGGAAAAAAAAGCTCATTTTGCACTTCAAATTTTCATCACCGTGAATGACATGATCTGGGAGTGAAAAAATGTAAAAGGATTCCCGTTACAATATTGGATTTGATGACCAACATTGAGAAACCTTATAAAATATCACTATTTTTTCTGCCATGACTAATTTCACATTCTGATATTTGTTGTAAAGAAAAAAAAGAAACACACACACACCCACACACACGCACACGCACACACACACACACACACACACACACACACACACACACACACACACACACACACACACACATATGAGGGTGCAAACCGATTATTCCCAAGAGCACCATCACCCATTACAGGAGGCAAGGATACCAAACCTTCCCACTTATTTACGTCACACACAAAATTTACTACAACACGCAACAGACATTCACCAAGAGCGGCCAGACAGGACGCTGCTTCCTCCTCATAAGCTTCCTGGGACACACACACACACACACGCACACACTCTCTCACTCTCTCACTCTCTCTCTCTCTCTCTCTCTCTCTCTCTCTCTCTCTCTCTCTCTCTCTCTCTCTCTCTCTCTCTCTCCAAGATATTACATAGCCTTCAAGTGCTCGTGTGACGCTGCAAATATATGATTGCCGTCTGGTACGAGAGAGAGAGAGAGAGAGAGAGAGAGAGAGAGAGAGAGAGAGAGAGAGAGAGAGAGAGAGAGAGAGAGAGAGAGAGAGAGAGAGAGAGAGAAAGAGAAAGAGAAAGCAAGGCAACGTAGCGAGAAAGACAGACAAGGGTAAACACAGATAAAAGCACAGACTAACACAGCAAAAGACACAGAGAAAAATATCAATAAAGACCAATAACATGATATAAAAAAAAGAGTAAAAGTAACGTAACGAATGCAAATAAAAAGGAAAGAAATTTAAAAAAAAACACGAATGAGAGACAAAGAGAGAGAAAGAAAAGAATAAGAAAGAAAGAGACACAACCAAAACAAAACCACACACACAAAAAAAAAACTATACAAACACAACATAAACTAACACTAAAGAAAGAAAAGAAGAAAAAAAAAGAGATGAAAGAGACAAAAAATAAAAACAGGAAGAGAGGGACAGAGCGAGAGAGAAAGAGAGAGCTGGAGGGGGAGAGAGCACGAAAGTGGGAGGGAGGGAATAAATGGAGGGAATGAGGAGAGAAGAGAATATACTTCCATCACGAATGATCAAGGGGAAGATATGAGACGAGAGATTGCTGTCCTGGAAGACCTAAGCGAGGGGAGGTGAGTGTTTTATGAGGGGAAAAGGAGGGGAGTAGCGGGGGGGGTGGGAGACACGGATGAGTTTATGAGGGGAGGAGAGGAAGGGAGGTAAGAAGACGAGAAGTAGACTGAAAGATGGGGAGATGGAGGAAGGTGAGAGAGAGTGTGAGGGATTGAGAGAGAGTGTGTGTGAGGGAGAAGGGTGAGGGGAAACGAGGTGAGGAAAAATGACATGGAGGAAAAACGATGAAAGAGGAAAAGGAGGAAAAAGGATGAAAGGAGAAAAATAAAGAGTTAAGAAGAAAAATAAGAAAAAATATACATAACACCAATTAGTAGAAGAAAATAAGATACAATAAGACAATAAACATCAATAACACTTAAAGAAAAGAATAAATAAAGACTTGATGATGAGAAG
>JAPQNM010002131.1:12500-17500 GCA_029783475.1 Metacarcinus magister | reverse complement strand
ACAGCTAAGTTCCCCCTAAAACAATCAATGAAAAGACGACCCATTAAACATTTGTTGACATTATAAAGTAAAGGACAGCTCCCTCCCTCCCTCCCTCCTTTCCTCCATCTCTCCCTCCCTCCATCTTCTTTCCTCCTTCCCTTCCTCCCTTCCCATAGCAAAGATGAGGTCTATGGAAGGTTAAATCAATGCAAATCCCATCTTCCCATCTCCATTTTCTTCGAGATATTGAACTTCTAAGAGGCTGGAGGTAGAAGGAGGAAGAGTAGAAGGGAAAAGAGGAAAGGTTAAAAGTAGAGATGTCTGGAAACAGGAATAGAAGTACGAGAGAAGAAAGAGATAGATAGAGATAGAGAGAGAGAGATGAAGGAACTCTTAAGGATAACGAAGGATAAGAGGAGGTGAGTTAGGTGACAAAAGATGAGGGGAAGCAAGAAAGGAAAAGGAAAACTAGATGAAAGGGGAGAAGTGGGAAGTATAAATGAGAGAAGGGGAGAAAATGAGGGGAAAAAGGAAAACAAAAAAAAGAGACGAGGAAGAGAAACACAAGAAAGGAAAACGGTAGAACATGCAGGGAGGCGAAAGGGAGAGAGGAACAATAGAGAAACATGAAAATAATAGAGAGAGACAGATAGATGGAATAGGACTGGTAGTAGAGATGTGTAAAAATATGAAGAGGAGGAGGAGGAGGAGGAAGAGGAGGAGGAGGAAGAGGAGGAGGAGGAGGAGGAGGAGGAGGAGGAGGAGGAGGAGGAGGAGGAGGAGGAGGAGGAGGAGGAGGAGGAGGAGGAGGAAGATGAAGAGGAAGAAGAGAATACTACTATAAAGTTTGTATCACTCAGAAGCTGAAATGGAGTGATAAAGAGATAGATGGAGAGGGAGAAGAGAAAGAGGAGAAGATAGAGGAAGTAAAGGAGGGAGAGAAGACAGGTAAAGAGAGAGATAGAGATAAAAGAGAAAATTGTGAGAAGGTAAATAGAGAAAAAAAAGAATTGAGTGAGATGAAAAGGAAATGAGAGGAAGGAAAGAGGATAGGAAAAATTTGAGTTATGTGAAAATATTAATGTGTACTTTTTTCTCCATTCCTACACCTCTACGTAGAATCCAATATCATTTTACAATAACGTCTTGTGCGCTTTTTTCATATTAATATTCTATACTTATTTAACGCACACCTCATATTTCTTGAGTTATGTACCTTTGAAAAATACATAAAAATTTCAACATCGAGTCTCATGAAAATTAATACATTGAGGTTCTCGGTCATGCTGAAAACCCGAATATGGCCTCAATTTTCTGATCACTTCAATATCAACCCCATTTCACCCTTGTATGCCTAATAAAAGTAATGAAATAACCATCTTTAACTTTACTGGGTGAGAAAAATTATATAAAGACATCAATACAAACAGTACAACCGATTTGGGTAGTTTTGTTTTCCTATCTATAGTTGTTACAAAACTATAACTGATTTAATACATAATTACTCTTCTTTTACGTATCGTTTTTTTGTTGGTTTATCTTTACTAATGTATATTTTTCCTATACTATAAATGGTGGTTATGTCCTGTCATGCAAAAAGATAGACAGAAGAAGAAGGAGGAAGAGGAAGAAGAAGAAGAAGAGGAGGAGGAGGAGGAGGAGGAGATATAAATAAGTTAGGAAATCAATCACAACAATATTCTATAACTAACTTTTTTCTTCCCCCCTCTCTCCCTCTCTCTCTCTCTCTCTCTCTCTCTCTCTCTCTCTCTCTCTCTCTCTCTCTCTCTCTCTCTCTCTCTCTCTCTCTCTCATCTCATCTTATCACCCACACCTAAACCTTTCACACCTACTCAACTCCTCTTGCCTTCTCACTCTAACAATCCCTACTCTCCCCTCTCCTCTCCCCTCCCCTCCTCTCCCCTCCCCACCCCTCCCCTCCCCTCACCCCCCCCATCACTCCCCTCGTCACCCTTACAACCACCTTCATCCATCCCACCAAATTGCATCACCTTCCCATCCTCTCTGAAACACCTGCTCTCTTGTCTTGCCAATTCACCTTATTTTCACTTCCCACCGCACATATCACGCTTTTAACATTGCTCTCCCTCCCTCCCTCCTTCCCTCTATCTCTCCACCTCCCACCCCCTCCCCCTCTCTTTTCTTTCCCCAATATCTACCTCTTTTATTAACCTTTCCTTCCTTTATTTTCCTTCTTATTTTCCTCTTCCGCCACACAAACGTTACACTTTCAAAGCCTCACTCTTTTTTATGATGTAAATTCTTCCTCTTCCTCTTTATTTTTTCTTATAAGGTCTCCCCTCGAAAGGTACAATTTAATGTTTTTTTTTTTTTACCTTTATAACTCCCCTCATTTCCCGTCTCACCTATGCTTTTAAATTCTTCCTTTTCCCTCCCTACTTTGATATTTGTTTCCCCTCTTCTTCCTCTTCCCTCCCCTCTATAAGCTCCCTTGTTCATCCTATTTTCCTCTCACTCTTATTGTACTTTCTTCCCTTTCCTTTTTTCTTACCTCTTCGATATCTCCTCAATTATCTCTATTCATTCATTTATTTCCTCTCTCTCTCTCTCTCTCTCTTACTCCTTACTACCCTCTTCTATTTTCTCTCTTTCAATGTTTTTTTCCTTCATTCACTTCCTTTTCCCTCTTGCGTCTTTCTTTCCTCTCTCTCCCTCTCTCTCTTTCTCTTCCTCCTTCCCTTAAGGGCTAAATCTGTTTGATAGTAAATCGGGGCGTCGCTCTATCAGATTAGGATGAGGAAACACACAAGACTAAAAGATAGGAAAGAAGAGATAGAAGAGAGGGTGAAGGAAAGGATAGAAAAAGGAGAATAAGGAAATAATGGCAATAGATAAGGATGAGGAGAATGTGAGAGAGAGAGAGAGAGAGAGAGAGAGAGAGAGAGAGAGAGAGAGAGAGAGAGAGAGAGAGAGAGAGAGAGAGAGAGAGAGAGAGGAGAGAGAGAGAGAGAGAGAGAGAGAGAGAGAGAGAGAGAGAGAGAGAGAGAGAGAGAGAGAGAGAGAATACTTTAAGAGGAGGACAAGAGGCAAACAGACATTAAGACCGACAGACGGAGTTGAAATGCAGCTCATAACAAAAGAATAATGAGGAGGAGGAGGAGGAGAGGAGGAGGAGGAGGAGAGGAGGAGGAGGAGGAGGAGGAGGAGGAGGAGGAGGAGGAGAAGGAGAAGGAGGAGGAGTTAAGGTACTAGAGAGGCTGAGAAACGATTGAGTGGAAGATAAATGATAGAAAGATAGGAATGAGGAGAGAAAAGAGGGTGGAAGAGAGGGAAGGGAGGAAAGGGAGGAAGGGAGGGAAAGGATAAAATAGTGAAGATATAAGGGGAGAGAGATAGAGAGGGAATGCAAAAGTGTGAGAGGGGGAAGAAGATAGAGAGAGAGAAAGAGAGAGGGAAAGAAACATACCAAAGGAAGGAAGAGTTATGGAAAAGAAATATAGTGAGAGAGTCTCCTAAAAATTTAACCTTTCTCTATCTTTCTTTTCTATTTTCCTCTCGTTCACTTGAAGTACTGACTGTTCCTCCCCTCAATACATCTTCTTATATCCCTTTTTTCCTCTCTTTTCCTCTTTTAATTCCTTTCCTCCTATTCCTCTCTTCTTTCTACCTTGCTTCATTCCTCCTTTTATTCTTCTCTCTCACTTCCTCCTTCCTTCCAAATTTTTCCATGCACACGATGAGATCTAGCAACCTTTTCCATCTTTCCTTCCTTCATCCCCTCTGTCCTTCCCCTCTTCCTCCCTTTCCCTCTTGTCAACCATCCCTCACCACTGACCATCTAAGACCTACAAGAACTACAAGGCCAGGTGAGGACATAGGTTAGGTCAGGTTAGGTCAGGTAAGGTCAGGTTAGGTCAGGTAAGGTCAGGTGTGGTCACTAGGGAATAAAGAAATTGAATGAGAAAAGAAGAGAGGAAAAAAGAGAGAGTTTGGAGATACTCAAGATGTGAGTTGTTATTTATTTAATGTTTAACTCGCCAAGCTGAAGCGGGAAGAACTTTTTTTTGACGCTTGAAGGAAACTTGACATCAACAGGAAAACTTTTAAGGCAATTTTTTTATTTTTTTTCAAACCTCGCCTTTTAGAAGTAAATAAATAATAAAAAGGACGAATTTAGAAGCATGTAAAGCAAAAAAAAGAATTGGAAATAAATAGATTTTCCTTACACACTCAAAACGAATTGACTGAAAGATTGACAGAGAAGAGAAAGAAAAAACGAATTGACTGAAAGATTGACTGAGAAGAGAAAGGAAATTTATATCATGTCAAGACGTTTTCCCTTTTTTTCATTCAACTAACCTCTGACATCCTTCTGTCCTTTCCTTCCTTCCTTCTTTCCCTCCCTTCCTCCTCCCTCCTCCGATGGATGGTGAGGGATTAAGGCCTGAAGCAAGTGACTCCCTCCAGTCCCTCCCTACCTTGCCTCCCTCCCTCCCTCCCTCCCTCCCCCCGTACCCCCCACCTTATTAAAACTTTGAGAAATTATTGCACATAAAAGTCTTGTAACTCCACTCATTCTTAAAGCATGAAAAAGTTTTCCTCGCCACTTCTTGCTCTCTACTAATATACCTCCTTCCTTCCTTCCTTCACTCCTCTTATATGCGCCTCTTCTTCCTCCTTCTCACCTCTTCCTCCTTTCACACATCCTCCTCCTCCTCTTCGTCCAACTTCTCTCTTCGCATATAATCTTCCTCTTCCTCTTCCTCCCATTATTCCTTCCCTCACTTCCTCTAATCTTAATCTACAAGGATTTATTTACATGGAAATTAAGACAAGGTAAGTACGGCCCACGCCGAAGAGAGAGAGAGAGAGAGAGAGAGAGAGAGAGAGAGAGAGAGAGAGAGAGAGAGAGAGAGAGAGAGAGAGAGGAGAGAGAGAGAGAGAGAGAGAGAGAGAGAGAGGAGAGAGAGAGAGAGAGAGAGAGAGAGAGAGAGAGAGAGAGAGAGAGAGAGAGAGAGAGAGAGAGAGAGAGAGAG
>JAPQNM010002131.1:0-7500 GCA_029783475.1 Metacarcinus magister | reverse complement strand
AGATTAATTTGAACGATACTCAACTAAAACAAATATAATATCATTCTCTCTCTCTCTCTCTCTCTCTCTCTCTCTCTCTCTCTCTCTCTCTCTCTCTCTCTCTCTCTCTCTCTCTCTCTCTCTCTCTCTCTCTCTCTCTCTCTCTCTCTCTCTCTCTCTCTCTCTCTCTCTCTCTCTCTCTCTCTCTCTTTTATGCTGACCTGTGCAAGTGTAGCCAGTCAAGCGAGGGTACCCATGCTGCACCTCTGTGTCGGGGATTAGCACCGTGGTAATGCTGCAGGTCTGGCCAAAAGGGTGAGACGGGGACTGCAAAAATAAGCAAATCACATAATGTTGGTAGGGGAGAACTGGAAGGCATTATAGGTGTGTGTGTGTATGTGTGTATGTGTATGTGTATCTGTCTCTCTTTCTCTCTTTCTCTCTCTCTCTCTCTCTCTCTCTCTCTCTCTCTCTCTCTCTCTCCTCTCTCTCTCTCTCTCTCTCTCTCTCTCCTGTTTTATATGCGCTACTCTCTCTGTCGATGGTACGATGTAATAAAATTTAACTACAGTAATAGTGAGGCTGTTTTTGTAGACTTAATGTAGTTATCCCGGTGTACTGTGTGTGTGTGTGTGTGTGTGTGTGTGTGTGTGTGTGTGTGTGTGTGTGTGTGTGTGTGTGTGTGTGTGTGTGTGTGTGTGTGTGTGTGTGTTGTACTTGAAATCGAAATAGAAAAGTTCAAATTTTAGTGATAATTTTGTTTTTTTTCTCTCTCTCTCTCACAGGCATGCACACCCCCCCCCCTTCATTACCCCTCCACACCTGCACCACACACCTGTCATCACACTCAGACTCAGGTGTGTCTCCACGCTCACCATATCTCAAGCTTATCTTAATCTCTCTCTCTCCCTCTCGCTCTCTCTCTCTCTCCCTCTCGCTCTCTCTCTCCCTCGCACACTGCCCCCCGTCCTGTGAGATATTTCTAATTCTCTCTCTAATTTTCCCACAGGAGAGGTAATGAGGCAAGGTAAGTGGAGTGTATGTTAAAAATTAGGTATCTGAGGGGAAAAGAAAATGAGGATGAGGGGAAAATGTATATTCTTTTAAGGGATAACTATTTTTTAAGTGAAAATAGTCGTCATAAAAGTAAGAACAAAAATTTAAGTAAAGAAAGTAAGAAAGAAAAGGTGAAATAGATTAAGCTACTTTAAAATAAGTAAAGGAAAACACGTTTGGAAATATATAAATACAAGAACTAATCAGAGAAAACGGGAAGCAAGGTATTTAGAGTCAAGAAAAACGGGGTGTTAAGGGAATACCATTTTGAGGAACAGGGAGAGAGAGAAAGAACGAGAGGGAACGTCCATGATAATTTTTTAACCATAACTGTCGCGCCTGTCCACACACACCACACACACACACGCACACACACACACACACACACACACACACACACACACACACACACACACACACACACACACACACACACACGAGGTAGGTACTTTGTTACTGGTGGTCCTAGTGTGTAATGTCTAAAATTTTGTTTCCTCATTTTCCTTGTTTTCCTCACGCCCCTTGATGAATGGAAGGTGTTAGGGGAAACTTGCCTAAAGGAGACGTGAAGAAAAGGAAAAAAAAATACATATTTTCCTCTTAAAAGCGAACAAGGGTAAAAACATGGGAGGTAGCTGTGTCTTTTTATATATTCTTTGTTAAGCGAGTTTGAAAATATTTACGTCAAATCTGCGAAAATCAATGCAGTTTTTAAAGGAGTGAGATAAGAAGAGATAAAGGAGAGACGAGGAAGAGATGATGAAAGATAAGAATAATGATAAAGAGAAGATTATTATTATTATCATCATTATTACTTCCCTCTTTCACACACATTATTCTTTACACTACAGGTTCGAATGTAATTGTACAGATGTAATGTTAAGTGAAGGGGAAAAATATAAAAACAAGGTGTGAAATTTAAGCAGATATAGTCAACCTAATTCTCGTTCCCTTAAATATGTATACCCATACATACATACATACATACATACATAGCACCCACATACAAACACATACATACATATACAGACAAACTCATACACAGAGATAGAGTAGGCCCATAAATTAAGGGTAGGGGGTAAAGGGGGGAGAGTATTTAGAGGGAATAGATAGATAAAGGTTTCGAGTAGATAGATGCAGCAAATAAATGAAAGAAATAAACATATAGATAGATAGAGAGATAGATGAATGCATAAAATAAAAACACAGATAGATGAACTGACTAATTAAATAACTGGGAAAACACATAGATAAACGTAAAATATAGATAAAAAATAGATAAATAGTGATAGATAGATACATAGAGATACATAAAAGCATAGATAAGCTATATACTGATAGATAGATTGATATTGCGAGCACATATAGAAACGAAGAGAGAGAGAGAGAGAGAGAGAGAGAGAGAGAGAGAGAGAGAGAGAGAGAGAGAGAGAGAATACAGCAGTACACATGCCTTGATTAATGAGGGGAGACAGAGTACAGTGTGGGTGAAGGTAAATCTTTAGACTGGCCTTACACAGATGAATCGTTGCACTCATAAACAATTGAACAGATTAATACATCCCTTTAGCAAGTATAGATGACTGCTATTAATTATATGGCTTAATAATTCTCTCTCTCTCTCTCTCTCTCTCTCTCTCTCTCTCTCTCTCTCTCTCTCCTCTCATCTCGCTCTCTCTCTCTCTCGTCGCTCTCTCTCTCTCTCTCTCGTTACCACCATTCATATTGATGTTGCTACTGCTACCACCACCACCACCACCACCACCACCACCACCACCACCACCACCACCACCATCACTATAACTTTTCTACATAAATTTAAAAACTCCACCAAAATCTGGCAATAATTAAACAAAACTACGCTTGAGACGAGAAAGGAAAAGGAGAGAGAGAGAGAGCGAGAGGGTCATTACGTTCAGCAGAGGGGATTTCAGAGAGAGTAAGAGTTAAAAAGAATACAAATTGAGGTCAGTATTTCACGACACCTAATTGACCCCCGACCTCGTCCTAATGACCCTTCATGGGGGAGGCATAATGACCACATAGTTCATGTCATAAGCGCTCTTCCCTCTCACCCCTCTCCCATCTTCCCCCACTCTCCTCTCTTCTTCTCCTTCTCTCCTGCATATTTCCTTTTATTTGAACTTTAATCGCTTTTGCTCTCTCTCTCTCTCTCTTTCTCTCTCTCTCTCTCTCTCTCTCTCTCTCTCTCTCTCTCATGGTTTCCTTCTAACTTTCTCCTGTGCTTACTCTATTTCCTTTCCCTGTTCCCCTTTCCTCCCCTCTATCCTTCTTAACCTCATGTTCCCCTCCTTTAATTTTCACTCTCCCCTTTGCAGCCATTTTTATCTCCTTTTATTTCTCTTACTCATCTTCTCACTTTTCCAGTTTCTTTTTCTTCTTTATTTTCCTAATCATCATCTAATTTTGTTATATTTTCTTCATCTTTGTTCTCTTCCTCTTTCCCTTCCTCTTCTCCCTTCTTTCTTAATCTTTCACATTTTTTCCTTCCTCTCCCTTCCTTCCTTCCTTTCTTCTCTCTCTCTCTCTTTTATCCATTTCCTTCATTACATTTTCACTTTTCCTCTAATTCTGAATTCTCTTTTTTCTTTTAACCAATTATTACGAATTTCTTGCTTTTATCCTTTTTATCTCCCTTTCTCTCTTGTTTCCTCCTCCTCCCTCTCTTTTTTTCCCCCATTTATTCCCGGCTTCCCCTCTTCCCTATCCCATAAGCTCTCCATTTTTCTCCCGTTTTACACTTCCCTTCCACCCCTCCCCTTCCCCTCACTACATCTCTTATCCCTCCCAATTTCCTCCACCTCTCCCCTCCCTTCCCCTCACTTACAATGTGGGAGATGCGATACGGCACATTTTTTTAGGTAATCATCGTACGCCTGGCATCTCATTTTACACGGGTTAGGGTGAGGTACGATATTTTTCCCTTTTCCTGGCATATGTTTAACTTTTTTCTCTTTCTTTTTTCGTTGTTTCTAAGTTTGACAAGTTAATCTCAGCCTCTCTGTGACTCTTTTTTTTCTTTTTTTTTTTCTTTTTTGGATTTAGACGAAATATTAGCCAATTCGAAAGGTTCATTAACTATTTTTCTTCTCTTGTTTTTTTCTTTTTGACTTTTTTGTTTATCTTTATTACTCCTGTTTTGCCGCCATTATAAACCACATAACTGGACGCTAATATAACCTTTACTTACAATTTTTTTTGGTGCGGTACGACATTTTTACACGATAATGCAGACGTAGGCAGCGGCGGCAGCGTCCGTTTTGTTGTGCTTCCATGATAAATCGTATGTCTGACAGTGCATTCCGACCTAGTGTACGAGAGAGAGAGAGAAGAGAGAGAGAGAGAGAGAGAGAGAGAGAGAGAGAGAGAGAGAGAGAGAGAGAGAGGTAGGTTGGCGAGCAATGTTCATGATATTTCCTCGTTTTATACTGAGTCTGGTCGAGTTATTTTCGTTACTCCGATTTCTCTCAGGCGTGGCAGCTTACTCCCAGGGGCGGAGCGGGGGTGGGCGGGGGCGGGATGGGGGCGGGACGGGGCAGGACATGGGCATGGGCAGGGGTAGGGGCAGGGGCAGGACAGGGCAGGGGCAGGGGCAGGGGCATGGCTACTCCTCAGGATTACCACAGTACGTCTGGCAGCTTACTGTTACGAGTCGTGGTGGAAGTTTCAAGTTGTACAGAACTTCTCTAGGCAATTATTACAGCAGCCTCGCACCACCACCTTCACCTCCTCCTTCTCCTTCTCCTTCTCCTCCTCCTCCTCCTCCTCACTCCTCATCCTCCTCCTCCTCCTCCTCCTCCTCCTCCTCCTCCTCCTCCTCCTCCTCCTCCTCCTGCCTACCACACCACTTCGCTTCACTTTAAATGACTTACTTAAAATATCGTATAAAAAGGGTTAAGCTTCTTGAAATTACTTAATTATAATAAATGTGTATATAATAATTGAGCTTTATCTTTGAGTAGAGTTTTAAGGATGGCATTTAACAGGTAATTCACTTCCCTAATTGAGTTTCTTTCTTATCCCTTGTCGCGTCTCCTTACAGTGGAGGAAAAGGTTGCAATTCATTTATACATTATCTACATATTTATGACTCTCTCTCTCTCTCTCTCTCTCTCTCTCGCACTTCTCTCTCATCTCCTCTCTCTCTCATCTCGTCTCTCTCTCCTCTCTCATCTCTCATCTCTCTCTCTCTCTCCTCTTCTCTCTCTCTCTCTCTCTCTCTCTCTCTCTCTCTACCTGATAGTGACAGCAACAAACTGTCCCATAATATTCAAGTATTACATATTAATTCCACCCGTAATGACAGTGATACATTTATATATATTTATTCAACAACATTTACCCTCATTCCTACCTTCACGAATACATGAATTCTATTAACATGAATCACAACCAGAACACTAAATCAACCCACTAATCATACATACACATACTTAGTGCATATATATCAATTTAATTCTTCATATTACACGTTTACCAGTATTAGGGTGTACGATATGTTTTCCAGGCCGCCTCGAGCACCTGGCAGCCCTGTAATGGTCAATGAGAGGGTGACTAAAAGAGTTTGCAGAAAATGTTGTCCCGGAGAGGCAAGCAAAACATTCCTTGCCTTGTTATGTTGAGTCATAAATCCCCAGCGAGGAGGAGCGCCGCCGCCCCCCCTTCTCCAAGACCTGCAGCAAGAGGGGATTCGCCTGCTTGCCCCTACGCTCCAGGGAGAGATTAAGAATTACTGCACGATTGCTTTCTCTCTCTTTTCCATCTTTTCTTTGAGGGAATTACTGCTTTCCGTGTATGTATAAACCTTTGCGAGAAAAAATAATATGGAAAGAAAGATTCAAATTTTGTTTTTCGTTATTTTTCTATTACTTAGTTGAACGTGAGACTCGTAATGCTGTAGCTTTTCGTGGAATTTTGTAAAGAGTTACAAAATAACGATTTACCACAAGGGAGTGTTGTAGATGTTAGTGGCTCTGAACATCCCTAAACAATAACACTGGTATTTACGTTAGCTTTGGGACTCCCTAAAAATGTGGGAAAACATGGAACTATTCTACTAAGATTTGTGTGGGTTAGCTTTGTGCCGAAGTAAAGCCATTAATATTCACGCGGCTTATCTGTTTCGCTTCAACAATAACTGAAAAAACGCCTAAATCTGTTTCACTTCACCAATAACTGAATAAAGACCTAAAGCTGTTTTTTGTATACCTTTTCGTGAGGGGAAATAAAAATGAAAATGCTAATGTTAATATTAATCCAATATAAATAAAATAATACAAAAAAACTAACAGTGATAGTAATAATAACACGAATATGAAAAAAAAATAAGACAGGACAGGAAAAAAATTATATCTCCCAAAAATATGAAAAAAACCTTAACAGCGTAAACCACATTCTTCTCAACTTAAATGGAAACAAAACACAATATAACCCACCATCCACCATCCACCCTCCACCCTTCACCTCCACCACTCCACCATCCACCTAACACCCTCCACCTAACACCCTCCACCCAATACCCTCCATCCTCCACCCTTTCTGGGGCGCGGCATTTAAAAACTTACACAGACTTAATTGCAGGAAATATTTTAGGTGAATCTCCGTTTAGGGTCAGCGATGGGCAGGGGTTAAGGCAGCTTATGGGGAGGAGATGGGTGTCTGTGGGGAGAAGGGGAGGCTGAGAGAGAGAGAGAGAGAGAGAGAGAGAGAGAGAGAGAGAGAGAGAGAGAGAGAGAGAGAGAGAGAGAGAGAGAGAGAGAGAGAGAGAGAGAGAGAGAGAGAGAGAGAGAGAGAGGTGGAGAGGAAGGCTAAGGGATGGAGACTTCTTTTTAATCACAGGGATGAAATTTGATTTTAATGTAATCGGCTTACGTGAGGCTAGGGAGTGATGCCAAGGGCTTACGTGTTGTTGTTGTTGTTGTTGTTGCTGCGCTCTCTCTCTCTCTCTCTCTCTCTCTCTCTCTCTCTCTCTCTCTCTCTCTCTCTCTCTCTCTCTCTCTCTCTCTCTCTCTCTCTCTCAGCATCCCCTACCCCCCCCAAAAGGATTGACAAAGAATGAAGAATGAGGATGAAATAAATATAGAAGAGGTACAGGAGAGGAGGAGAGGAGGAGGAGAGGAGAGGAGGAGGAGGAGGAGAGGAGGAGGAGGAGGGGAGGGAGAGGGAGGATGGAGGAGGGAGGAGGAGGAGGAGGGGGGAGGAGGAGGAGGAGGAGGAGGAGGAGGGAGGAGGAGAAGGAGGAGGAGGAGGAGGGGGAGAGCAATCAAGCGACAGAGAGAAGGCAATAGAAGGAGGAAGAGGAGGAGGTGAAGTTAGTAGGGAAGAGGAGGTGGAACTGGGTAGGAGGAGGAAGAGGAGGAGGAGGAGGACAAGTGGAGGAGGGGAGGGAAGTTAGTAGGAGAGAGAGAGAAAAGTGAGGGAGTCCAGAGAGGAAAAGGAAAGAAA
>JAPQNM010002130.1:5000-12500 GCA_029783475.1 Metacarcinus magister | reverse complement strand
ATTGATGTCTGTAATAATAATAATAATAATAATAATAATAATAATAATAATAATAATAATAGTCACACACACAAACATATACACATAGAAATAAATATATACACACACACACACACCCACACACACACTATATGGATAAAGAAATGATGAAGAAGATTATCACTAAAATGATTAGACCAAAAATGAAATATGCTGCAATTGTATGGTCTCCACATAAGAAAAAACATATAAAGAAAATAGAAAGAATACAACGAATTGCAACGAAAATGGTTCCAGAGTTAGAAGGGAGGACGTACGAGGAGAGGCTGGAAGAAATGAATTTGCCAACACTTGAGGAAAGAAGGGAAAGAGGTGACCTGATAGCAGTATACAAACTGTTAAATGGAATGGATAAAACAGATAAGAATATACTATCAAGGGAAGAAGCTGCTTACACAAGAGGCCACAAGAGGAAATTAAAAAAGGGAAGATGCTTGAATAACACAAAGAAATATAGCTTTCCACATACAAGTATAGACGCATGGAACAGTTTGAAAGAACAAGTTATTGAAGTAAATAGTGTGCACAAACTGAAAGAAAAATTGGATCAATGTAGATATGGAGACAGGACCACACGAGTCTAGCTCAGGCCCTGTATACTACAACTAGGTAAATACACACACACACACACACATGTACGTACCATCCAGGGGTAGACACATGGCGTACACTCCCAGCTCAGCGAGAGTTAAAACATCACGGCAGTTAGGAAGAATAGAATGTTATACTGGATGAACTAACATTCATTTTTTTTTTCATTGTAATGAACGTGTTTTTTTTTTTTTAAAGTCTCACCTGATTAAGTCATTCAATGTCACATCAGATACCTAATATATTCCAGATTTACTATACATAAACTTCCATTAATATCTTTTCTTTTTCTTTCTAATAAATATAAGTGTTTCTTCACCCAAGCTTCACCTGATCAATGTATATCAATGTCATACCTGGCACTTAATTAATATATACTAGATTTACTATACATAACCTTCCTTTAATATATTTCTTTTTCCTTCTAATAAATATACACATTTCCTTCACCTAACCTCACCTGATATTCTCCACGGTGGGTCGCTGCCAAGTGGTGGTGCGTGTGTTGTGGTCCACGTAATACACCCTTCCCCTGGGGTCCCTTCGCGCCTCCCACCCGGCTGGCAAGGGCTTAGGGCGCTCCCATGTGGTGGATCGTGTGGTGTGGTTGTCACGGGGGGTTTTTTTGTCTACGCTCCCTCCTTACAATATTGTAAGTAACAATATATTATTGTGTAGAACTCGTGATGATAAAACTGTAGGATAAGTACCAGCCTTCCGACACCAACCTCTATTCACTCACCTTCGGAGGCTCTGTAGGGCCTAAGTTTTAAATCTAATGTACCCAGAGTGTTTGGCGATATAAACAAGTAAGACATACTTCTATAGTTTATTTAAATAAGTTCACCCTGAAAAAGAAGTCATGATTAAGACTCACACAGCATTCACTCGCTACCTGGCTATAAAACTTAATTGTAAGCCTTACGAGTTTCCTTACTCCACTTAAGACCTTCCTCTCTCGAGGAAGTAGTGTGCGCGTGCAAGCGTACACACTTGCAGGCGTGGGCGGCTCGCAGGCGTGGGTAGCTCCACGTGGGTTCACAAGACAACTCCACTCACCACCACTCTTCCACCTCAGCTCCACTGCCGGTTTCTTCTGCAAAGAAACTCCAAGAAACTCCACCTCTCTCCACACAGCTAGACTCAGTCCCTCCACTCAGAGACGACTCCACTAGCTAGCTCCACATAAAGGCTCAGTCTCACCCAGACGATTCCTCTCTCTCCACACAGCTAGTTAAACTCCACCTCACTAGCTAAACTCCACCTCACTAGCTCCACCTCTCCACACAGCTAGCAACTCCACTAGCTAGCTCCACGTGGCTCCACGTGGCTCCACTTACCTTCCCTCCACCTCACTCACCACCTAATCCCCACCAGTTTCTTCCCAAAGAAACTCCACGCAATTCCTCACGCCACCATGCAACTGCAGTCCACCCTTTGGACTATGCAAGATTGCAATGGCGACGCGAGTAACAGCGTGGAAAAAGACTCCTTCCCCAACCTTTAACCTAACTCCACCTCTGCGCCAGCCAGACTGACCTCTCTCGGGCAGCGTGGGTCAGAGCGGCGTCTCTCCGCGCCCAGGTCACTGACATGCCACAAACTGCCAGAAGGCGATCTCTGGTTGTGTTAATTCGCATAACACAACCCCAATTTAACATGCGCGTAAATGTTACACATCATGCAACTATCTCTACAATTAAGTAGACCTGCTTGCATGCAGAAAATGTCTCCCAGCCTGATAATACCCCCCCATGGAGATAAAGCATTTTGGTTTCAACTCACTCCCTTGTCTAAAATGCACCGATCTGATTGGGTCAGGCACGTCTTGTTTTATGACTCACCCTTAGAAATATTCGGCTTAAAGTAGCGTCCCCACCTGCACGTAGGCCCAAACTATGCAGGGCCCCGCATTCTTTACCCATGGGAGCTCACCTCTGTCACGTAGCTCCAAATTCCACCCATGACAGTGGTCAACGTAGTACCTCCGCCCAAACTGATCATACCTCATCTCCCACCTGTAATGATATCCAGGTAGTATTAGTAGTAAACTTAAATGGTGGTAACTGTTGAACTTAATTCCTACCACCTGTGATGATTCCCAGGGTAGTATTTGTAGTAAGTTTAATGATGGTAATTGTTTAACTTGATTCCTATGTAAAGAGTGAGGATCTAAGAAAGAAGGGAGTTAGGGCTTCAACAGATGTGGCAAGATACATTGATCTATATATATCTACTCAAAAGTATTATCAATTCCAACATTTCCTCTCAACATGACTAATTGTGTGTAATTATAAGTACCTCTCAACATGACTAATTGTGTGTAATTATAAGTACCTCTCAACATGACTAATTGTGTGTAATTATAAGTACCTCTCAACATGACTAATTGTGTGTAATTATAAGTACCTCTCAACATGACTAATTGTGTGTAATTATAAGTACCTCTCAGAAGGGAGTGTGATATATATACACACATATATATTATATGCTTTTTTTTTCTTTTTTCAATAGAAAGATTCATGCCTGAGCAGACATGCAACACAAGAGTCATCTGATGCTTTATAAGGAAGGATATCTTGGGACATTAGACTACACCTAAAACCAAGAATATTGGATAAATACAAAAGGTACAAAGTTCAGGCAATGATACACTGCATTTTATTTATAATGCAATACTAATCTTGTCAATGAAAATGAGGTTGATACAACAAGCAGATGACAAAGTTTGTGTTTGAAGGTAATAACAAAGATAGTTACAGTTGAAAAGGAGCCACAGATGGATAATGAAACACTTCAATTGGTACAAGTTTAAATGTATCCATCTATAAACACAGCTAATGTTCCCCTTAAGGCTTAATGGATGCAGCTGAATGAGGCGTCTATACAGGGTTCAGGAATAACTTAACCTCCCATCCCTCTCTACACCTTGTTTAATAGTAAAGAAGAAACAATACAGAGGAAGGGCTCCCTAGTCCCCTCGCTGTCACTCTTAGCTGCCTTTAACAACACGCAGGAAATACCGTGGCAGTATTTTTTCAACGTAGCTATTTATGTGTGACCAGACCAAGTCCATCTACCACAGGGAGGGAAGTTCAAATATCTAACAATTTATTTATCTATCTATAGTTTCTGATGCCTCGTTCCCTCCAGAAACATCCCATGTCCGAAGAGCCTCAACTCTCCCTGTTTAACACTCCCTTCTTACCAGTTCAATCCCTCTCCCTCTATCAGCAACTCCTTCACCCTATCCTTCCATCTTACAACTGGCCTTCCTCTCCTCCTACCACCCACAATTTCACTCACTTACACTTATATACATATATATATATATATATATATATATATATATATATATATATATTATATATATATATATATATATATATATATATATATATATATATATATATATATATATATATATATAAAGTACTTCTAGCTCCTATGTGCTGTAAGTATATATAAAATAAAAATAGTTCAATGACTTATAAGCCATTATATCCTAGTTGTGTTATTAAACTGGAATTTCAAACAAACAATGATCATAATAGGTTAGGTAAGGTAAGGTAAGGTATAATCTAGCCGGAACATTGCTTAACCCACAGTCCTTCATGGTGTCGGGTGGCTCTGTGGTTCAGTGCTTGTCTCTTGACCTAAGGGTTGTGATTTCAATTCCAGCTCACAGCAGCTTTAATAGGGGTAGCGCTCTCTCGTTAACCTTATATATATATGGTGCATAGATGTCTAGTTCTGGGTATTATTGAATCCTTTAATCCCACAGTTATTCAAACATACACATGTCTTCCCAGTTTTTCAGTGCATGGGTTTGTATTTCTTAAATTTTATGTACTGTAGTAAACGTTAATAAAGATATATGCCTTAAAAACAGTCTTGATATTGCCTTTAATACATACTCAGGCTCTCGCTCTATGTTGAAAGGAATCAATTGATCTGGCAAACACTGACTTGAAAAAATATATATATATACATATATATATATATATATATATATATATATATATATATATATATATATATATATATATATATATATAAAGTATTGATTCAAGTGTAGTAATGCCAAGTTAAATGCCAGTCTATACATATGCTAAATGAACTGATGCCTGTACTAATGATTCCACCAAAATATCAATGTATCTACAGAAAAAAGGGAAATATATGACAATGTTCCATATGGTAGCAACATAAAAAAAATAATTAAAAAAATAAATAAAAAATTTTAAAAATTACAATAATTACATATATATTTATTTTTTTATTATTTTTTTATCTTTTACCCATGGTGCCGGTAGGCTTCAGGGAGACCTTAGATGGTTGGCCTCCGCCCGTTAGTAGCACGGGTTAGATTTTTTAAGTGACGCCTTGTTTCTTCTTATTGATAGGCTCATGCTGCCAGCGGAAGCTCCTCGCGCATATAACGTTGCAGTCCCGGTGAGGATGGTGTTATGGCAGCATGTGGGTGATCTTAGGCCACTCGGCGGTAGTAATAAAGAAAAGTGGCCAGCCCGTGTCGAGGCTCGAACGCGGGACCCTGAGCTGGTATGCCCAACCGCTAGCCACTAGGCCACCGCCTCCCCAGATACTAAAACCACCTAACAAAATTACTATCAAGTTATTATTATCATTATCATCATTATTATTATTATTATAGCAAGAGTTTATACCAAGGTTAATTAACAATCTATCTATATAAATACACCTGACTTATATCCCCATTAAGTTAGGTTAGTTAAGGTAAGGCACTTAAGGTTCAGGGAAACTTAACTCTCCATGAATTCTCTCACTTTGCACAATGTTCCTATAATATTTCGTTTTTTCTCAACTCTGATTAATCTTTTTCCAACCTCATCCTCTCTCTCTTTCTCTGCAATGGAATAATACCTCCAATGCTCCCTTTTCTTTGCATGATGTTCCTCTAATATTTCATTTTTCCTCAACTCCTAATAATTTCTTTCCAACCTCAACCTGTCTTTCCATAGGAGAGAATACAGAGGAGAGCCTACTGGTGCCAACGGTTTATGATAGAGGAAGAAAAAAAAAACCTTGTATCATCCACAGGGAATACGGTGGTAGTATTTTTTGCAGCCTCAAGCACAGGGTAATAGTAATAATAATAGTATAGTAATAGTATAGTTAACAATATCTATATTTATCAGCTGCTACGACAATAATAATCTCAAAATATTAACCGTCTAGAATGCACCAATAATTATCACCCCAGCCATTGCCTCAAACCCGATACTCTATGAAGGCAGTATAATGTATGTGTGGTAGTTGATATTAGTGACTGCATGCCCCGGAGGTAACCAGAAAGCTAGTAAGGAAAAGGTAATGAATGTACACAAGCAAATAAAAAAAATAAATAAATAAAAAATAAACTTTAAAAACATGGTTAGTTAGCCACACCATGCGAGGGAGTAACTTCACATCTGCACATAACTTAGCACTGTTCAATGCTTGTCCAACCCATCATTCAAGACTCCCACAACACAAGCAGAATAGCACTGCACCCAAGGATTTACTAGGAATGTAGGCAAGAGTTAACAGGGACCCAGCCTAGCACAGTAAGCTTTAAAAAGGTCAAACAGATCCACAATAGTAGTATGGAAGTAGTAGAGGACAGCAATGACAGTCCACATACATACACGGATGGATTGAAGCATTGAAAGCAGTCACAAAAAGTACACATAGGAATAGGAATCACCTGGTGTTGCATGAGGTGGGTTTAGGCCCAAGTAAATACCGGCATATGCGGGTTTAGGGTCCCGTCGGCGCTGGTCAGTGGAAGTGTCTGCCACCAGAACCCAGCCTTCCTCCACCACACGCTCATCTATATATTAGAAAACTCCTATCTTACTTTACCATTCAAGAGCTCATTTCATTGTCAAAGGAATACTAAGGTTTTTTTTTTTCCATTAATCAAAAGAGTACTGACTAAGGGACAACAAGCTACAAGTGTCTCTAATATTAACCTTGAGTATAGAGAAGTTTAAGTAAAGGAATTGGTTCAAGCCAGTATGTACGGTACTAAATTTTGTGTATTTGTACACCTATCTATAACCAAGAGAGGAAGAATAGCTAGCGTTATATTTTTTTTTGCATACTTAAGAAATGCATATTGCACTGCATATTTGATATTGCACTGAGGTCAGCCTTGCCAAGGGGATTCCTAATCACTTTAATAGTAATGATTATTGAATATCTTTTAACACCTTATGTCCATATTTATTACAGCTGCTAATAGTTTCCAGATTACTAAAACTTAGATAAAAATTAAGCCTAACAAAAGACAATTAAATAATTTGTTACACTTCAAGTAGTGATGAAAGGCAAAAAGAGATGTACAATTAAGGCACAAAGTACACGGTACCTTAAAAGTTTTTCTTTCTTTGCTTTTTTTCATGACACGTTTCATTTGATATATCTTGTATGTATGTATGTCGTGTATACCATTCCAATCAATTAATTTACAACATATACAATTACGACACACGACATATAACAACTACATGGGTTTTGAGTTGTGTGCAAACTGGTGCTCCATAACAATATTACAAGGTTATGTTGAGTACTGTAAGGCAGTCTTGAGGAAAACAAAACAATGTTCAAAGGTATGGAATGATCTGGTGGCAGCCATGATGTATACTTCCATTGTAAGACACACTCTTGGTTAGGGTGACTAAAACAATACACTATAAAGCACTGGTTCACAAACTGGGGCTAATATAACAGTATTTCGGGGGTAATGGAGGGGTGTTAGAAAATAAAATATATCTAGTGTTTTAACATAGCCATATACATCAATATTAACAACATTTTGTGCCATGGCCTAATGTGGCATGTTAA
>JAPQNM010002129.1:85000-112180 GCA_029783475.1 Metacarcinus magister | reverse complement strand
CTTACGAAAGTGTTCCCGCCAAAAAGGCAAAGATCACGCAGCTAATCCAAGACGCGATGCTGATGTTTCTAAGACTTTCCATTAGCACCCTCGTGAAAGCAGGAAGAGGAGGAGGAGGAGGAGGAGGAGGAGGAAGAAGAGGAAGAAGGAGGAAGGAGGAGGACAGAGGGTGATAAATAAAGACGCAAAAGAGAAAATGACATCCTCCCTCTCCTCTTTTTTATACTTTCGCTGGAGTCACTTAGCATCTTACACCTTGAGGCTAATGTGCAAATTTTCAGCTAATGAAGTCATGCATTTCTGGTATTTTGTATGCGGGTGAAAATGCATTAGTAGTAGTAGTAGTAGTAATAGTAGTAGTAGTAGTAGTTGGTGTTATTTTTGCACTTTTCTTCCCTTTTTTTTTTTCATTTTTCGTCATCTTTTAATTCTTCTTCATCTTCTTCCTCTTCCTCTTCCTCTTCCTCAGCGTAAGTCCTCGTGGCTTATGTCTTCTTTAGTCACTTGTTTTGAAGGCAAGAGTGAAGAAGACTGACTGTTTAAGCCGTTTTATGTGTCTTCCTCTTCCTCTTCCTATTACTCTTTCTCCATTCTCCTTCACCTCTTCTTCTTTACCGAACATTCTATGCATCTTCTATCTTCTTTAACTCATGGCTTTCTTCCTTCCTTCCTTCCTTTCCTTCCTTCCTTCCTTCCTGCCTTCCTTCCTTCCTTCCTTCCTTCCTTCCTTCCTTCCTTCCTTCCTTTCCATGGTGTCTCCTCTTCTTCCTTCTCTTATCCTCTTTCTCATCGTCACCTCACGTTCCTCTCTCTTCTTCCTCCTCTTTTTCCCACTTTCCTTTCCTCTCTTATTCACTTTTTATTCATTTTGCTTTTCTTTTCTCCTGACTACTGGACACACAAAGTCTAAATCTCCTCCATCCATTTCTCTTCACTTTTTTTTTCTTCTCTCTTTTATTTTTTTTATTTTTTCCTCTTCTTCCTCCTTCCTCTCCACGCTAATGCCTCTTCTCCATTTCAGCTTCGTAAAGGGAAAAAAAAAAAAGAATAAAAAGTAAAAAAAAAGTTTCCGTCCCACCTTTGTTTGGTTTTATTGTCTTTCTTTATCGTTTCTTTTTGTTCTGCTTCCATACATTGAGTTTTATTTTATTTTCAGTAATTTGTGTAGAGAGAAAAACAAAAATTTCTCACTTAATTTTTTTTATCTATCACTTTATTGGTTTTATCTTTCTTTTCTGTATAGTTTGGTGGTCTTATTAGTGTGCAATTCTCTCTCTCTCTCTCTCTCTCTCTCTCTCTCTCTCTCTCTCTCTCTCTCTCTCTCTCTCTCTCTCTCTCTCTCTCTCTCTCTCTCTCTCTCTCTCTCTCTCTCTCTCTCTCTCTCTCTCTCTCTCTTGCATTTTGTATTCACTTTCCCTTGACATGTGTGTGTGGGTGTATGTGTGTGTGTGTAGGTGTGTGTGTGTGTGTGTGTGTGTGTGTGTGTGTGTGTGTGTGTGTGTGTGTGTGTGTGTGTGTGTGTGTGTGTGTGTGTGGATGTTCATATTGCATTGGTGTCGATATTTTATTTGATTTATTCTTTGTACTCCTCCTCCTCCTCCTCCCCCTCCTCTTCCTCCTCCTCCTCCTCCTCCTCCTCCTCCTCCTCCTCCTCCTCCTCCTCCTCCTCCTCCTCCTCCTCCTCCATGTTTACGCTTCCATGCAAATATGAGGAGGAGGGAAGAAGAAGAAAAAGAGGAGGAAGATGAGGATGACAATTGAGATGAAATAATAATTCTTCACCTCTATATTTACCTTCTTTTACCAGATCGATTATTTATACTTTTCATCCTTTTATCTATTGCGCTTGTGTAGCCGCTTCTGTTTCCTATTGTTTTATCGCTGCATGTTTTATCGTTTCATGTTTAATCGGTGTATGTTTTATCTAGTGATTGTGTGTTGACGTTTGATCTGAAGCGAGTGTTCCTTAAGCCTACTTCTGTCTATCTTTCTCTGCACAATTCTTCTTTTGGTGGTGGTAGTGGTGGTGGTGGTGGTGGTGGTGGTGGTGTGTGAGAAACCTAGCCACTCACTCACCAATCCCTGTTAGTATCAATTAGGAGGAGGAGGAGGAAGAGGAGGAGCAGGGTAAATTTTTCCATTAATATCTTTTTTTTTTTTCATTCTCAGGTATTGAATTGTAAGTATTTTTTTTTCCCATGCGTCGTAGTTGGAAAGGAAAAAAAAAAAATTAAGTTTACGTAAAAATAATTATAAGAAGGTAAAGAAAATGTAAGAAAGAAAAATAAACTCAAGTGCCAACGAGATAACCAGATGAGGGGGGAGGAAGGAGGGAGGAAGAGGAGAGAGAGAGAGAGGGAGAGAGAAAGAGAGAAAGAGGAATAAAAGCATAAATAAGAACTGGAAATGATAACGAGGAATGACAGAACGAGGAGGCGGAGGCAAAAGAGGAGGAGGAGGAGGAGAACGCAAGAAAAGAAAATGATCGTGAAATATAAATGAAGAAGCGATGTGGAAGAAGAAGATAGAAGCGTGCCAGAAGGAACGACCAGCAAATGTGACGCAAATATCCACTAACTCACCCCACTTGTGAGACGGTCGGGGACACACGCTACCAAAAGCCGGCTGATCATTTTCTTTCGCGAACCTCAAAGAAAATAAAGCAGTTTGGGTGAAAGGCAGGTGTGGGAGGGTGAAGAGAGGGAATGGAAGGGAGAGAATGACGGTACTTTACTGAAAGAGAAAATCTGAAAGGGGAGGAGAAGAATGGATATAAGGGTGAAAGCTGCGTTTTTTAGTTCTGGCATTGAAAGGGGAAAGAGTGAAAATTGTGGTATTCTAGTGGAGAGGGAAGGAAGGGAGACGGAAGGAGAGGAGAGAGAAAACTAATATAACAGATGGAGAGGAAGGAAGGAAGGAGGGAGGGTTCGATGGAGAGGGAAGTGAGAGTGAGAAGAGGAGAGGAAGGGGAAGAGGAGGACGAAGGCTTTGGATTTGAAGAAGTAAAACGAGGGACAGAAACAGATTTAAGGGGAAACACTAGAGAAGAAGAGAAAGGAAGGAGAATTAGAAAAGGAAAACCAGAAAATGTGGTAGATTGAAGCAGAACAAGGATAAGACAGATTTATGAGAGAGAGAGAGAGAGAGAGAGAGAGAGAGAGAGAGAGAGAGAGAGAGAGAGAGAGAGAGAGAGAGAGATGGATAAAGGCAGACATAAATATAAAGTGTTATGCCTTTCCTCTCCAATTCTTCCTCATCTCACTCATACCCCAAAAAATTCTTCCTCTTAAGACTCCCCTCACTTCACACATCCCCTCATGCCCCTCGATACCCCTGCGTGGCCATAGCAATAACAAAATAAATAACTAAATAAATAAACAACACTGGGTGAAGAGGAGGCAATACATTCTCCATTCTTCTCACTACACCTTTGTTGTGTACCCTTATTTCACTCACTGCCCGGATTGAGTGAAGCTTCGAAAACCTTACGAGTCCGAATCTTCGCAGTTCGAGCAGGTTTGAAGTGTTAGTTTGAAGGGTTTGTGGAATTCTTGAACTCTCGACTCCTCCCACGGATTCCTTCAAGCGATAGTTTCCAAAAGCCGCAGATTTTTGCCTTATAACAACCACAGACAGAAGCGAGTCCAGGAAATTCCCTAATCCCAAATTTCAAAGGACGTGAGTTCTTGGCACGTACGAATTGCTAGGGAGGAGCAGGAAGAGGAGGAAGAAGAGGAGGAGGAGGAGGAGGAGGAGGTAGAAGAGGAGGAGGAGGAGGAGGTAGAAGAGAAGGAGGAGGAGGAGGAGGAGGAGGAGGAGGAGGAAGAAGAGGAAGAAAAGGCATATCCAGAAACGCGTGAACCTGCAGCGTGTAAGAGGAGGAGGAGGAGGAGGACGCTTTCTTGGCGAGACTAAATTACCCAACTCGAAACAACAGCAGCAACAGCAGGAGGCAGAGAAGCAGAAATAGGAACAGCAGAAGCAACAGCAAGCAGCACTCAGCACTTCAGCCCTTTTCCAATTGAGCTCCGCGCACGCCGTTCCCAGAGCGGTGCTGGGTGACGGTGGGGATAAATCCGAAGGGAATTGGGGAGGTGGTGCGTGTAATCAGGGAAAACTCCGACCCGCTAAGACACTGCCAAGCATCCAGGGGCCTTATAACCCACCTGACAAGCGAGGCAGCAGACACGGTGCCTCAAGAGGGGAATGGGACCCGCTCCTACCATCCCCCATCCTTTCCTCCTCATCTCCTTGCCTTTCCCTTTCCTTCCTTCCACGCACGTCTTGTAGTGAAACGACAAGATCACGCCAAGCTGTCGTCTTGCCTCGTGTTTATCGTGTGTTGCTTCCTGCTGGTGATTCTGGTGAAGGATGTCTGCACGTCCTTCAGTCGGGTGTTAAGAAGGTGCAGGAGGGCGCGGTATGCACGGCGGAGGCGAGGCTCTGTATCTCCTGAAGCGACGTGTGATGGGGATTCCTGCGGCGTTCAGAAATGCGATACGTCTTTCCCCTCTCCTTCCCCTCACACTTACCCTCACTTCCCCTCGCTCTTACCCTCACTTCCCCTCACCCTTATCCTTACTCTTACTCTCACTTTTACCCTCAGCCACACCAGACGTACGGAGGAATATTTTGAGGGTGAATTGACGTGTTTTCCCCTCTCCTCTTTGGACCCTTGACGCTGCCTGGGCTCTCGGCGCGGCACTAGTGGAATCCTCTTGATAAATTCTGAGAGTAAATTGCCTCTTTGCTTCCGACTCATCGTAAAAGTAAGGGGAGGTAATTCTTTTTAATTAAGTATGCCGATCTGATTTTGATTGCCTTGAGTGTTACGAATGCGATTTACGAAGAAAATATAAGTGCTTTTCACCCACTTCGAGCTTTTATTACGTTATATGTGTAAAAAAAAAAATAGGATGAATATTGTGTGTGACCTTGAGATTATGTAAAGGTTAGAGGAAGAGGAGGAGGAGGAGGAGGAGGAAGGAAGGTGAAAGGATTTAGTATGCACGAATGAAAGAAGAAATGAAAAAGAAAACAAGAAAATATGTATGCAAAAAAAACTTTAACTCTGCATAATAACATTCACCAACACAACCAAAAGGGGAAAAAACAGGACATTTAAAACTTCTGCTCAGTGTGGGAAAAAAAAAAGACAGAAATTACACCTACATTCACGCAAAATTTAACCTCATTCTCCTGACCTGGCCTAAAGGAACCCAACGAAGCATAGTCATTCCTTTACCCCTTTATGTAGTCAATGAGACGAATCATTTCAGGAAAAGGAGGAACATAACCATCCAGCTACACCGTTTAATCCTTTAGGCTCCTTTATATTTTGTCATTTATACTCCTTTACCTTTAGTCTTGTATTCTCCTTTATATTTAGTCCTTTACATTTAGTCATTTGGAATTCTTTACCTTAAGTCTTGTATACTTCTTTATATATAGTCATTTATACTCTTTTATAGTCCTTTATAATCCTTTACACTTACTCCTTTACTTGCGTGTGTTGTAGGGAGGACGAAGGCACAACACAGTCACACCATTTGTTCTGCTTTGTCTCTTCCTTTTCCGCTGTTGTTGTTGAGTAAAGTGAAATAGAGAATTAAATAAATCGAGAAGGGATTCGAGACCAGGATTTACAACCAGCGTTACATGTAAACAAAGTAAACATTAATGGTTTGTGAGTGCAGGGTGGAAGGGAGAGAGACAGAGACAGAGAGAGAGAGAGAGAGAGAGAGAGAGAGGAGAGAGAGAGAGAGAGAGAGAGAGAGAGAGAGAGAGAGAGAGAGAGAGGCAAGCAGGTAGGTAGGCAGACAGACAGGCAATTAGGTAGGCAGGTAGATTAAGACAAAGACAGACAGAGAGATAAATAAAGAATGAGAGAATACTAGAATCAGTTTATCATAATACAGACTTGAGTATGAGGGAGAGGATTTTATTTGTATATCTTAATTTTTTGGGGTTCCTAGTTTACTTAAATGAAAATAATGAAAAGACTACATTCTTTGTTTATGATCTTGACATTTCATACATTTTTTAATTTTTTTTCTGTTGGGCCTTCAAGAAAAATTGGTGATATTATTTCAGTATATATATTTTTTTGTTCTCTCTCTCTCTCTCTCTCTCTCTCTCTCTCTCTCTCTCTCTCTCTCTCTCTCTCTCTCTCTCTCTCTCTCTCTCTCTCTCTCTCTCTCTCTCTCTCTCTCTCTCTCTCTCTCTCTCTCTCTCTCTCTTTCTTTCAAAAATAAAAGAGAGAAAAAGAGGCAAAGGATCGTATATCATGATTTGTCACGTATCCTCCTCATATATCTCTTTTTCCCTCACTTCTCCTCACCTTGGCTTAGAGAGAGAGAGAGAGGGAGAGAGAGAGAGAGAGAGAGAGAGAGAGAGAGAGAGAGAGAGAGAGAAAGGATGCTGCAGCTAGAGATAACTCGTCATCGCCATCATAAAACTAACTCTGTCCTTCATGCAATCTCTTCCACAATTTTAGGTCACCCTTCTCTCTCTCTCTCTCTCTCTCTCTCTCTCTCTCTCTCTCTTCTCTCTCTCTCTCTCTCTCTCTCTCTCTCTCTCTCTCTCTCTCTCTCTCTCTCTCGGCATTCTTTACAGCGTTCTTCAAATATATTCTTTTCTCAGCATTTTTATTTGTAATGCTGCTCGTTTTTTTCTCTTAAGTTATTTTCATGTTTACTTTTCATGACTTCCTAATTATCTCCTACTCCTTCTCTTCTTCTTCTTCTTCTTCTTCTTCTTCTTCTTCTTCTTCTTCTTCTTCTCTTACCTCCTCCTCCTCCTCCTCCTCCTTACTATCCTGTATCCTTCACTCTAGATTAGATAGTGTAGTCTCACAAACAGCCTCGTAAGGGCCAGCAGGCCTGTTGCTGTCTGTTCTTCCTATGTGTTCCTATGTGTTCCTCCTCCTCCTCCTCCTCCTCCTCCTCCTTCTCTTCTCCTGCCAAGCTTCATCACATTCCAAGTCTTATTATCATCATTTTATCATCATTTTACCTATCCACCATCCTTTTCATCTCTCTATCTATCTTTTCTACACTCATCTTATCCTCTCTCTCTCTCTCTCTCTCTCTCTCTCTCTCTCTCTCTCTCTCTCTCTCTCTCTCTCTCTCTCTCTCTCTCTCTCTCTCTCTCTCTCTCTCTCTCTCCCCCCATCCCCCCCGTCTCCGACGCCCCCCCTCGCCGCTCCTTTCCAGAACAGTGGTAACAAGTAACTCAAACAGGGCAGGATGTGACCCTAGAGTTTAAATTCACAAGTTGACACAGTTTCGTATTTCGGAACGACTTTGGGCCAGAGTTTTCTGCTGACACAAGTTTTTACGTATTTTGACGAAACTTTCTGATTTTTTGGCATCATGAAATTCCTTTGTTTATATTTTTCCTTGAACCTGAGTTTGTTTAGCCTATCCGATCGTATCCTATCCTGTCATATTGTATCGTATTGTCTTTCTTCTCGCCAACACAAATTGATTGGATGGAATAAGTATGAACTGATTTTTGTGTTGCATTTTCCATTATATATTAAAAAGGTAGAGAATAAAAGAATAGTAAAGAATATTGTGTGTAATATAACATTGTTTCATATATATATTTCCCTATTTCAATTTCTTTAATTATTTTTCTAGGAAAAATATATCATTTATTTTATCTTTTTACAATCATTATTTTTTTAATTTATTTTCTTTGAACTATTATTTAGTATAAAGTATTGCCATCGTCAATTGCAGAATAATAAAACAGCAACACCACCATCACTACCATAACAACAAATATTCACACCTCACATACACCACAACCACAATCTCCACCACCACTACCACCACCACCACCCCCACCACCACCACCACCACCACCACCACCACCACCACCACCACCACCACCACCACCACCACCACCACCACCACCACCACCACCACCACCACAATCTCCACCAGCGTCAAGCATCATTCACTAACATCCTTCTCTCCTCTCTCTCTCTCTCCCAGGATTCAACCGCAGCATCCCCGGCTTTCCTCGCTACACGGTGCTTGGGGACGAGGCAGCGGGGATCCACAACCTCCGCATCACCGACGTTGTGATAGCAGATGACGGAGAATTCCAGTGCCAAGTAACTCCATTCGGAAACGCGAGAGCCATCCGCCACGCAGCCAACCTCACCGTCCTACGTATGTGTTACTCTAATGTTGATCTTATATATTTTTTTTTTTTCTAATCAGGTGTTTTTTTCTACTATTGCTGAAAAGAATGCACGTCTTGGAAGTTTCATGAAAATTAATGTTAAGATTACGTTATGTTATTCTGACGTGTAGTTCTTCTATAGTTGAAGAGAAAAATGCACGTCTCTTGCTTTTTCGCTTGGAAGTTTCATGAAAATTTTGACACCTCCGAATCTCATGAAAATTGGTATATAAAGATGTTTGGTTATACTGAACATGAATTTTTTTTTTTCATTATTTTGACTTTATTTTGAGTGATTACGTTATGAATTTTTTAGATATATACATTATATCTTTATTTATTTGTTTTTTTATTGCAATTCATAAGTATGTAAATATATCAAGTGTTTTGGTTCCTCTATGTTGTTCTTTTTCTTCCTCTTTTTCGCTCTTGTATGTAATGGTTCTCTTGTACTGTCTCTCCTTTTACTTTCCTTCTTTTCTTTCTTCTCTTTCATTCTTTTTTGCGTGCGTGTGTGCAGTAACCGGTTTTTTTCAGTTTTTTTCTTCCTTTTATGCTGTCCTACATATGTCTTCTATATCTTTTCCTTGGTTTTTTGTCGTGTGTTTCTCTCTAGAGTCGTTTTTTAAAGTTTTCTCCTGAGGCAAATGTCAGGAATTTCCTTTTTTTCTCTCTTTTTTTTTTAAGTTTCCGCTGGTTTCCTTTTTTTTTCTTTTCTTAGTTCACAATTTTTCTTATATATTTGTTTCATGTTTCATTACATAACCAATTTTAATTCTACATGTATATAATCACTCTTTTTTTTCTTTCATATTTAAGAATTTATTTTAGCCGTGAAACACATTTGCTTTCATTATACTAAATTGCTTCATAAATAGATAGTTTTCTTCATTTCCTCATTACTAATATACATTTTCTTCCTCCTCCTACTAACTGACTTTCCCTGATTAAAACCAACAATAACTTTTCCTGGATTTCATTATTAAAACAAAAGAGTAACGTTTCACCCTTTTCGTCTATATGTGTCTTTCATTACCCTTCTCATCACTCCCTTTATGTACCCTCTAACCTCTATCTCGTTACCTCTCCTGTTTCTCTTGATTACGTCATTCACCTTTGTCACCTGTCATCAGATCACTGGACTAATTACTTCCCCCAACACCTGTCTGTTTACCTGTCTGTCTCACCCTCAGTATCATCAGAACACTGTCATTTGTTTTGTTAGTTTTATATATTAAGCTATGTTTTTTTATGTTTTATTTAGGGTGAATTGGAATGTGGTGAAGTGAGTGAAATAGTAAGGGATGAAAAATGTTTGTCTAGATATTGCATCATTGTAAATAGAAGAGAAAAAAGTGGAAAGGTTTTCTCGAGATCAACTTTATTTTTGTTCAGATTTGTTGTAGCTTTACGTTTTCTAAGTCGACGGTTTTCTTTTCTGGTTTATATTTTAACTTTTTTTTATATATCATTATCTATCATTTGGTGATTGTCAGGACACATGTTTTTATTTTTTCATATATATAAATCAAAATAAACATTATCATTAAAGTTATTGCTCTTGATACAGAGACAAAATAAATAAACAGCTTGATTATGTGGGTTTCTTCATTAATTTCATTTATAATCTTCATTTTTTCATGCTCTAAACTGGAAAACTGGAAAAATGCCTTATTTATATATTTTTTCCACCTTTCTACGACTCAAACTCATTCTAGAAAGGAGCATCAGGGCAGCACTGGAACTAAACTGACCTTTTTCGTAATTTTTCCCTCTATTTATTTTTTAGAGGGACGATTTAGATGCCCTTAATCTTTTATAGTTCTAGGTCAATGTCCTGTACATGTAATAAAAATAGTAGTAGTAATAGAGTAGTAGTAGTAATAGTAATAGTAATAGTAGTAGTAGTATTAGTAGTTGTAGTCTCACCAAGAGCAAACAGAAACCACACTACCAAATCTCCAACACCATCAGATATCTCACCACACCACCACCACCACCATCACCACACTTCTCTAAGCCTCTGTCTTCCTTACTCCACCACCACCACCACCACCACCACCACCACGGCGCTAGAGAAGGAAAGAGAAGAGCATATACACCGTGAAGTTTGAATATTCCTTGAACACTCGGAAAGCAAACACTGTAACAAATAGATGTCTGTAGAGCCTCGGATTCAGGCTTTCCGGAATGAAAACCTTTGAAGCCTGAAGGAATGGGAAGGCTTAGGAATGGGTTGGTGGAAGACGGGAAGGCAAGACTACTGGGGAAGAGGGGAATGGTCTGAAGGGTACATAAAATGGATAAAAAGACGCGTAAAAGAAGTGGGAAGATAAGGTGGTGTGAGGGGAAGAGGGAACGAGGGGAAGAGTAGGAGGAGGAGGAGAGACGAGACGAGAAGAGAAGAAAAAAGAGAGAGGATGGATGTCATGGAGCGGCTAAGACACAGAGAGAAAGAGAGAGAGAGAGAGAGAGAGAGAGAGAGAGAGAGAGAGAGAGAGAGAGAGAGAGAGAGAGAGAGAGACAGAGAGAATCTTTACATTAACGAGAGGGAAAAAAAGAGAGGAAATCAAAGAGTTAAAAGATGGCAAAAGACGAATGAAGCTTTGAAAACATGTGTGTTCGTAAACTTAACTCGAATCGAAACGGTATCGAAACGTAGTGAAACAGAAAGAAAGATAAGTGGGATAGCGAAGAAGAAAGAAAGGAAAAAGGAGGAAAAAAGGGAAAGGGGGAAAGTAGAACACCAAATATCTTTCCTTCCCAATTTTTTTTTCCTTTTTTTTTTTCCTGAGGTGCTATCACTTTTTTCCCTACTCTTTCCACAACATATATATTTTTTCCCCACTTCTACGTCCCACGGAGACTACAGAATATTGCTCACTAGTTTTTTTTTTTTTTTATCTCTCTCTCTCTCTCTTTCTCTCTTTTATCCAATTTTGTCGCGTTGCCGGAATACAAAACAAAGAGGGTGAACAGATGAAAAAAAAAAAAAGTGAAACAAAAACAAAAAAAATATATTAATAACCTTTTCTTTTTTTTCCTTCTGGGCTTTACTCTTTTTTTTTTCTTTTTTTCCTTTTCGGTGGTTGTCAATTTTGTATTTTTTTCGAACCTAGTCTCAGTGAAGCACTTTGAAGGTGAATCGAATGAAGCTTCGAGACACTTATTTCGTCCTACTGTTGTTAGTTTCGAAGCTTCACGAAACAGTGGCTTCAATGTACCTAGCAGGGAATCCCAGCTTCTACTCACTCTATTTTCTTTTCTTTCTTTTAGTATCTCTCTCTCGCTCTCTCTCTCTCTCTCTCTCTCTCTCTCTCTCTCTCTCTCTCTCTCTCTCTCTCTCTCTCTCTCTCTCTCTCTCTCTCTCTCTCTCTCTCTCTCTCTCTCTCTCTGTCTCTCTCCGCCATCAGCATCAAGCTACCCCATGTCCCCTTCAATATTCTTTCCCTTCCTCCATCGTTTCTTTTTCCCCTCTTTTTTCTTCCCTTCCTCCCTCCTTCCCTTATTTCCTTATGTTGCTATCCTGCCTTCCTCCCTCTCTTCCCTCCTTTCTTTTTCTTTCCCTCTCTCTTCTTTTCTTTCTTGGTTCTGCTTCAGTTCTCCTTCGTTCGTTTCCTTTTATCTTATCATTCATTACTCTCTCTCTCTCTCTCTCTCTCTCTCTCTCTCTCTCTCTCTCTCTCTCTCTCTCTCTCTCTCTCTCTCTCTCTCTCTCTCTCTCTCTCTCTCTCTCTCTCTCTCTTCTCCCTCGCCCTCCTTCCTCTCTTTATTCCTTCCCCTCTCTTCCCTCTTCCTCCATGATGAAGTGGATGAGTAGAAATGTCCTCTGGGTATAAAAGTGTAATACGTTTGTACGAACATGCATAACTAAGGGGGACAAAGGTGTAATTCCCAGCTATTTAAGTGTAATTTTAAGGCTTATGTAATTGTGAAATGTTGTCGAGACTGTGTAATTCTGATTCTTTGAGAGAGGAAGTGTCATTTGCGTGTCATTAGTGTGGAGTTGCAGGGAAAGTGTGTGTGAGTTGTGTATCTTTAAATGGAGAGTGTGTTCTGTAGTCCATATGTATGTAGCAAGAGTGAGTGTACGGAAGGAAGGAAGAGTGCTAAGCCAGTGTAGCTAAAAGGGGGGACTGTGGTAGTCTCTGTGTATGCAAGGAAAGAGTGTAGATCAAGTGTAGGAAGAGGAAGAGGGTGTGGGAGGGTGTAAATCCAGTGTATTTAAAGTGAGGCAAGAGCAGACTCCCCCAACCCTCGGGATGAAACTGTCTTTCGCATGAAGGTTAAACAAGGATTTTTTTGACCGGCCTCCCCTGTGTAATCCTCAGTCAGGGACGTCGACAGGTGGGGAGGAGAAGCATTCCTCTGGTGGCTGGGGGAAGCTGGGATACAAGGAGAGGCTGGGGAGGGCGGGGGATGAGGCCTAAGGACGAAGGAAGCTGTACCAAGAGCGGAGGGTAAACCAGAAGGAGAATTGGGATCTTTTCGTTGCATATGGAGTTTACATGGAAGGTTTAAGGTGAAGCAAAGGTCTTAGAGGGAGACAAGGAAGGAGGGGAGGGAAGGAAAGAGGAAAAATGGCATCACAGAGGAATGTTTGGCGTAGCAGAAAGAAATTACTAAAAGGAGATACATTTCCAGACACAGAAACGGGAACATGGAGGAAGTCAAAAATGAATGCAAGTGCAGTCAGAAGGAGGAGGAAGAGGATAGCGAAACATGGGGTTAGAAACATTTTATAAGACGCTTTTTCCAAAACTTGCAATAAGACTTGAGGCAGGATAGGCCAAGGAAAGATTCAGACCAAGCTGGAGAGTTGCAAGATGACCTCACACAAGAGAGAGAGAGAGAGAGAGAGAGAGAGAGAGAGAGAGAGAGAGAGAGAGAGAGAGAGAGAGAGAGAGAGAGAGAGAGAGGTCATGGAAAGTGAAGGGAAACTCTTATTGGGTTTCTGGACATGGATCTAGGCCCTACGTAGTTTTTTTAAAGGGAGAGAGCGAACGAGGGTGAGGAAGCTGGGAACACTTGGGATAACACATCTCAGCCACATTCTGGATTCTGAATGGGATGCTGTGAGGAGGAGGAGGAGGAGGAGGAGGAAGGGGAGTGAGCTCGTGCATGTTAGAGGAGAAGAGAAGAGAGGAGGAAGAAGAAGAAGAAGAAGAAGAAGAAGGAGGAGGGAGCAGAAGAGGGCTTAGCTGGAAAGGAAGGGGGAGTTTAAGGAGTGTGGATGAGTGGGAAGAGAAAGCTGAGGAATTGGCGAAGGAATAAAGAAAGGAAGGAAGGAAGGGTGAGGGCAGGCTATTAAGGATAAGGGGAAGGATCTGTCCATTAGAAGAAGGAAAAGGGGAAAAATAGACAAGTTGAAGGGGAATGTAATGGGAAGATTCTTAAGGCCTTTCATCTATGCTTTTTTTTCCTCTTTTTTATTAATTTATATTATATTGTATTTTTTGGTTATTATATATTGTTGTTGTTTTTCCTCTTTCTCTTATCATTCTCCTTTTCTCCTCTATCTTCTGTTCTTCCTATTCTTTCCCATCTTATAATCACCCCCTTTAAGTTTTTTTTCCTGTCTCTTTTTCTCTATTCTTCTCCCTCCCTTCATTACTCTTTCACGAACGCCCACAGACATACTGAGGTGTGTTAGAGGCACTATCTCCAGGTTTCAGTTCTTGGTCTCGCGTCTCGGTTCTCACCTGGTCTCGTGGGGTTCTCAAGGGAGGGGACGAAACACTTCTTGGAATAGACGATAGCAGGTCGTCCCTCGCTGTGAATCTTTTACTGTGCGCGTCACATACTGTAGTGTCCCCTGCCAGCCCTCCTTTTTCTTTTTATTCTATTCCGCCCCGTTTTCTTTTTCAAGGTATGTTTGGTTTATAACATAACCGGATCCCATTTTCTTTCTCCTTTCTTAAGCTATATATTAAATAGTTTTCTGGAATATTTGTTTAACTATATTTATTGTGATACTTCTCTCTTGTTTTTGTTTTTTTCGTTATTGTTTCGTTTTTCTTCTTTGTGTCGATGTTTTTTTTGTTGTTTTTTGTGTGTGTTTTTCTCCTTTTTCCTTTCTATTCCATTTTTTCCTTTCTCTTTCTCTCTTTCGTCTCATAAAGTATTCGTTGCAGCTCCTCCCTCCCCACGGATCTCCTTTCCTAGTCTTTCTGTCTCTTAAAGATTTCGCTCGGAACTTTAAGGAAACCTGTTTTGCATCGTTCTGGTTCGGGAAAAAAAATAAAATGGGTAAAAAAAGAGAAAAAGCGAAACAGTAATATATTTCAAGTAAAAAAACGATACTCACTGGTTCTTGTTTAATGGAATTTCTTGGATTTTTTCTTATTGTATTGTTTTTCTTCTTTTTTTTCTTTCTTTTGGTTCGTATTCTTGTATTCATTTTCTTTCCTTCATTTTTTTTTTTTTATCATTCGTTTATTCAGTTTCTCTTTTGATGGTCTGTGGGATTCATATAAAAGTTTTAATCCATCTTCGTTTGCATCATAACATTAAAAGTTCATCTCATCTTTGTTTAATTTTTGTAAATCTCACTTTTTTTTCACTTTTTTTCCTCCTCCTCCTTCTTCCATTCCAATCCATTCCATTTCATTCCATTTCTTCCTCTTTTCATCTATAATTCTTTTTCTTTACAACACACCTTCCTGAGGCTGAGTAAATCCCGTAATAATCAGAAGGGGATTTAAGATGTCATACTTACAACCTAAATATATCACCTTTCGAAGCCCCTTGCACCTCTCTCTCTCTCTCTCTCTCTCTCTCTCTCTCTCTCTCTCTCTCTCGCTCTCGCTCTCGCTCTCTCTCTCTCTCTCTCTCTCTCTCTCTCTCTCTCTCTCTCTCTCTCTCTCTCTCTCTCTCTCTCTCTCTCTCTCTCTCTCTCTCTCTCTCTCTCGGTCTCGGTCTCGTTCTCGTTCTGTCTCTCTGGGTCATCAATTTTCGTCATTGCCCTAAAATTATTCGAAATCAATTTAACGGGAACGTAATGTTAAGGGGAGAAGGTAAAGCACACACCTGTAGGCATTAATTATGGTGTTTCAAGGTATTGGTTAGGGAAGGAAAGTGATGGGTGAGGGAAGGAGGGGAAAGGAGAGGAAAGGAGAGGAAAGGAAAGGAAAGGATTGGAAAGGAAAGGAGAGGAGAGGAAAGGAAAGGAAAGGAAAGGAAAGGAAAGGAAAGGAAAGGAAAGGAGAGGAAAGGATAGGATAGGAAAGGAAAGGAAAGGAAAGGAAAGGAAAGGAAAGGAAAGGAAAGGAAAGGAAGGGAAGGGAAGGGAAAGGAAAGGAAGGGAAAGGAAGGGAAAGGAAAGGCGTTGTGCTCAGCTGGTGTTAGATTTGTGTGGGTTCAGTTTCTATTCTGTTTTTTATTTTGTTTATAAATCCATCCATTATTTGTTTTTTTTCTGTGTTACGTGCACTAAACATCAATAAATCTTCTTGTTTGTTTGTTTTTCAGGTTTTTTTCTTGCACTAAATATGAATAAATCTTCTTGCATGTGTGTTGTGTTTTGTTTTTTCTCGTACTAAACTAAATATTAATAAATGTTCTTTTGTCTCTTCTACAGTGCCGCCTACAGGAGTTGAGATCGTGGGCCATTCTCCCGAGGCAGTGATTAACGTCAAGGCTGGAGACTCCCTTACCTTGGAGTGTCTGATCCGGGATTCGAAGCCAGTGTCGACGGTGACTTGGTACAGAGGACATGAACCTCTTAGACTCGGTAAGTATAAGAAGGAAGAGGAGGAGGAGGAGGAGGAGGATTAGTAGGAGGAGAAGGAGGAATGAGATTAGTAACATATATAGATACAAAGGAAGAAAGGTAGAGAGTGGTAGAACTAAGAGGAAGGAAAGGAGGAAGAATGAGACATGGAAGAGGGGAAAGAGGAGATAAATGAGTGTAATAAGAGAGAGAATGAGAGAAAAAGAGTGAGAGACAGATAGACAGAGCAAGAAATAGAGACAGATAGAGGCAAACAAACACACACACACACACACACACACACACACACACACACACACACACACACACACACACACACACATACACACACCATAACGTACATTTAGGTCTCCCTCATCCAATATTTCCGATGACAACAATATTCTGGACAAAGAACATTTTTCACGAGATGACAAGTGCCTCTATCGATTTTCCGGCGACATTCCTCCGTAAATCAGAATCTCTCTCTCTCTCTCTCTCTCTCTCTCTCTCTCTCTCTCTCTCTCTCTCTCTCTCTCTCTCTCTCTCTCTCTCTCTCTCTCTCTCTCTCTCTCTCTCTCTCTCTCTCTCTCTCTCTCACATACGCCCTTACCTGGCCTTAATTACCTGTTCAGACCTAATCAAAACATCTACTTTCTTTCCCCTTCCCTTCTCTTTCTTTCTTTTTCTTGCCTTCCCTTCCTTATCCTCTTCTTCCTTCTCTTCCTCCTCTTCCTCCTCTTCCTCCTCATCGTCGTCCTTCTCCATTTCATTTTCCTCCTCCTTTTACTTTCCTGCCTCGTTTACATCCCGAGAGTGGAGAGTAAATGGAGGAGGAGGAGGAACACATAGGAACACATAGGAAGAACAAACAACAACAGGCCTGCTGGCCCTTACGAGGCTGTTTGTGAGACTACACTATCTACTCTAGAGTGTAGGATACAGGATAGTAAGGGTGAAGGCTTCTCTCCCCAGCCATGGCTGGCAGGGAAAGGAAGGCCAACCAAGACCATACTGTCACTACCACTACTGCTACCACTACTTCCTGGCAAGCGATGTCAGGTCACTAGCGACGTCTTTTGAATCGACATTTCGTAAATTAGGTACATCAGGATGAACTTACTCAAAGTTTGCTACGTTAACGGATAGTATTTTAGTTGTGGATTGGCTTCTAAATATTTGTCAAGTCTATTTTTGAACGTAGTAATTGTTTTACTGTCGACGATATTGGCGGGCAGGGAGTTCCAAACATTAACGATCCGATTGAAAAAGAAGTGCTTGGCTTCGTTTGATGTGAATCTTTTACCAGTAATCTTAAAAGAATGACGTCGTCTTGTTATATTTGATCGATCAAAAGTAATGTAATCTTCTACATTGATATTATCGAATCCTTTGATTATCTTGAACATTTCAATTAAATCCCCTCGCATCCTTCGTTTTTCTAGGCTGAATAAGTTTAGTTCTTTAAGTCTTTCTTCATAAGGTTTATTTTTCAGCCTTGGAATCATTTTTGTTATTCTTCGCTGGACTCTTTCCAGTTTGTCAATGTCCTTTCTGTAATATGGGGACCAAAACTGTACGCAATACTCAAGATGGGGTCGTACTAGTGAATTATGCAGTTTTAATATGACTTTTTCTGATTTATTTTCGAAAGTACGCCCAATAAAGCCGACCAATCTGTTAGCAGTTTTAACTACCTCTGAACAATGTTGACTGGGTTTTAAATCGTTTGATATTGTGATTCCCAGATCTTTTTCTTTATTTACTGTAGAAAGTGATTTACCATTCATTGAGTACTGAACGTGATCATTATTTCTTCCGATGTGTAGTACCTTGCATTTTTCAACGTTAAATTTCATTTGCCATTTATTGGCCCAAGACGTTAGTCGATCTAGGTCTGATTGTAAGACTTCTCTGTCAATTGTCGTAGTTACTTTGCTGAGAATTTTCGTATCGTCAGCGAATTTCGATATTTTGCAAGTGATCCCATCATCTATGTCATTAACATATATCAAAAATAAGACAGGACCAAGCACTGAGCCTTGTGGTACGCCACTTTTAACGTTTAACCATTGAGAGGAGACACCGTTTAAGACTACTCTCTGCTTACGTTCAGAGAGCCAGTCCAGAAGCCAATTGTAAATGCTACCAGAGATACCATGAGTCATTAGTTTATTAAGCAATCGTTGATGAGGTACTTTATCAAAAGCCTTTTGAAAATCCAGATATATGACATCTACTGCTCTGCTTTCATCGTACGCGTCAAAAACATTGTGGAAGAAGTCTAATAAGTTAGTTAAGCATGAACGTTTATTACGAAAACCATGTTGTGATGGTTTTATTATATCGTTGTCTTCAAGGAATTTCACCACATTGTCACGAATGATTGTCTCCATTAATTTACATACAACTGATGTCAGACTGATTGGCCTATAATTTCCGGGTTGTGACTTGTCCCCCTTTTTGAAGATTGGTGTTACATTTGCACGTTTCCAATCTGATGGAACTTTACCATCTCTTAAGGATTTATTGAATAAGATTGTAAGCGGTTTACTGATCTGGTGCTTGACCTCTTTCAAGATTCTTGGGGAAATTTTATCTGGTCCAGGGGTTTTGTTTGTTTTCATCTTATTGATTTTTTGCAAAACGTCATTTTCTACTATGAGTATATCATTTAAGAAGTTTACGGTCCCTCTAATCTCAAGTGGCTGAAACGATGAACAATCCTCTTCTGTAAATACGGATGCAAAAAAGTTATTAAGGATTGTAGCCATTTCGTTTTCGTCATTTGTGTGATTTCCATGTCCTTTAGTAAGTGGACCGATATTGCAGGTAAGGGCTTTTTTACTCTTAACAAAACTATAAAATTCTTTAGGATTTGATTTACATGATTCCGCTATATATTCTTCCAGGTTTTTCTTGCTACGCTTTATCAATCTCTTAGTATCGCGACGAATTCTGTCAACTCTACTTTATCATCTTGGCTTTTAGTTAATATGTACTTATTGTACGCATGTTTTTTGAGAGTGAGGCTGTTTTTTATCTCTTCGTTCCACCATTTTGGTTTGTTCTTCCTTGCTGAACGTCTGTATCGATACGGTACACATACGCTTATAACTTCATTCAGTTTTGTGGTAAAGGCCTCCCATGACTTATCAATATCTGACTCTGACAACAGTTCACTCCAGTCAGTGTCTTCTAGAATTGATCGCATTCTGATGAAATTCGCCCTTTGATAATTTGGTACCTTCTCCTTACTGTCTTTTACTTTTATTTCCTTAATTTTCAAATTGAACGTGATTATTCGATGGTCACTAGAACTGAAAACTGGGCCGACATTTACGTTACTGACTAAATCTTTACTTGTTGAGGAGGAGGAAGAAGAGGAAGAAGAAGAGGAGGAAGTGAGGACTTGGATCAAAGCTTTTCTTTCCTTCCTTCTTTCCCATTTGGATCTTTATTTCCATCGATTTTCTTTCTCTCCTCCTACCCTATTGTTTTCTTTTTCTTTTTCTTTTCTTTTTCTGTGCTTCTTGTTTTGTTCATCTTCATCATATTTTCATTTGTACTTTTTTCTTCCCTCCTCCTCCTCTTCCTCGTCGTCGTCCTCCTCCTCCTCCTCCTCCTCCTCCTCCTCCTCCTCCTCCTCCTCCTCCTCCTCCTCCTCCTCCTCCTCCTCCTCCTCCTCCTCCTCTCTTGCCTTTCACTCACGTATTTCACAGAATGGGAAAAGAATGTTGGATCAAAGGTTCATATCAGTTTTGAAGGATTTTTTCACTCTCTATTCCTCGTTTTCTTCCTATCTATTTCTATCTTTCCTTTCTACCTCTGAACTCTTTTTTTTTCTTTTCTCTCTCTCTCATTTACGTTTTCTATTGTACTCAACGTCATTATTCCTCTCCCCTCTCCTCCCTCTCCTCCCTCACCTCCCTCTTCTTCCCTTCCTCTCCCTCCTTCCTTCTCTCGCTCCCTTGTCTCTCTAATATTTTATCATTTCCCTCAAACATTCTGCACATCCCCTCTTCCTCCCTTCCACCTTCGCTTGCTTTTATACTTTTGATACTGTCTATTTTTATATTTATCTTTTGTCTTTACTGTGTCGACTATGGGGACAGAACAATATCAATGCTATTCTTTTTTTTATGATTTCTAAGTCAATTATTCTGTTCTTATTTTTGTATTCCAGGTAAGTTTTTTTTCTAATTACTCTTAGTTATCACCTTTTAAAACACTAATGTATTTGCTCACCTCTTATTCGGTTACTTATTTTCTCCTTAATTATCGTTTATAAATAGTTCATAGTCAAACAGGACACACACACACACACACACACACACACACACACACACACACACACACACACACACACACACACACACACACACACGTCCATTACATAACATACAAGGAAAGAATAATACTATAACACATGTCTTTCTCGTCTCTTTGTCAGATTCCCAAAACGACAAGAAGGAAATTTCAGCCACGGATTCTCACCTCTCTTCACTTCGCTCTAAGATCACCTTCACTCCCTCCCACAATGACAACAGCCTCGAATACAGCTGCCACGCCCTTCACCCAGCCCTCACCCACTCCTCCCAGCAACTCACAGCCAGAGTCACCCTCGATGTCCACTGTAAGTTCAATCTCTCTTCCTGAACTTTGTGAGACTCATTCTTCTTGTGTTCCGGAGTTGTTTATGTTTCTTGGAGTGACCCCTTCTTTTGGTTTCCATGGCGGAGTTCCGTTTTCTTTGTTATATTGATGCTTGTTATGTATTTATCTTGGTGTTTTGTCATCGTTACTGCCTCATAAGGTGTATATATAAAGTCTTTCTATGGATGAAGCCAATATTTTCCTTCCGTGATTTCTTAAATGTATTCTGGAAGGCATTACGTACCCTTTAAACTTATTGACTGCCTCACACACGTATCACTTAACTTGTCAGGGAATCTTTATCATGTACATTTCCTTATTTTCCATCCATGGTTCCAGCTCCTGACAATTCCTAAAGCTGACATCACCCGATAAGAAACTATTAATCCTCTTCTTACTTCGCTCGCGCACTTTATTCTAACTTATCAGTGTTCCCTCAGCCCGTTTTCTTTCCCTCACGCAGATCCTCCCGGTGCGCCCGAGATTACAGGTTATACTGAAGGAGAGACAGTGCGCGCGGGTGATAGAAAGACATTAACCTGCCGTTCGAGAGGAGGCAACCCACTTCCCGAGGTGTTTTGGTACAAGAATGGCGAGCAGATCGATAAGAATTTCATCAAACATCGGAAGTATGCAGTGAATGAGTACGAGTTTGTAGTTCAAGCATCGGATAACTTGGCGAAATATGAATGCCGAGTATCGAATGTGATGACAACTAAACCCAAGACAGCGGAGATGGAATTGAGTGTACATTGTGAGTATAAGTGTTTGTGGGTTTTTTTTTAGTTGTAAGTGAATATGTGTGTGTGTGTGTGTGTGTGTGTGTGTGGTGGAAAGATGAAAAGAGAAAGGTGTCGTTTCCAATTTTTCATGTAGTTGTGTGTGTGTGTGTGTTTGTGTGTGTTTATGTGTGTGTGTGTGTGTGTGTGTGTGTGTGTGTGTGTGTGTGTGTGTGTGTTGTGTGTGTGTGTGTGTGTGTGTGTGTGTGGCACTAATTGAGTTGGTGTAATTGCTTTTGTCACACATTCTGTCCTTACTGACTTCTCACGTTAATAGACTTTGAAAGTATGACTGATATGCGTGTGTGTGGGTGGGTGTGTGTGCGTGCGTGTGCGTGTGTGTTTGTGTGTATGTTGCAGAAGTTCTTTTTTGTTATTTTATTTTCACTAACACAAGCTCTTTTTTCTCTCTCTCCCACTTGCTCTCGCTCTCTCTCTTTCTGTCTCCATTTCCATCTGTCAACTCCCCTCCCTGCTTCCTTTCCTCCCTCCCCCCTCCTCGAACCCGCCTTCAATTTTGCATGGCTGCCTCTTATTTCCATCCAATTTTATACATTTTCTCCATTTTACACGTATTTATTTCCCAACTTTCCTCTGGGCATTATCTTTTCTTTTCTTTCTTCTACCATCTGTTCTTACTGACTTTTCCAAAAATTCTTTCTCTTCGTCCTTTCATGTTTTTTTTTACTACTTTTTCTTCCTCCTCCTCCTCCTCCTCCTCCTCCTCCTCCTCCTCCTCCTCCTCCTCCTCCTCCTCCTCCTCCTCCTCCTTCACTGACTTTTGTCGTGTATATATTTTTTCTCTCCTTCCATTCATCTCTTTCTCTCTCTCTTTTTTTCTCTCTCTCTTCAATTTTTTTCCCCGTCACCTCCACGTATTTTCTTTCCCTTCCCTCTATTTTTCTCCCTCCTCTACCTCCTCCACCCCTGCTCTTTTTCTCTCTCTCCGTCCTCTTATCATTGTCCATACCCGACCTATTTATCCTCTCTCTCTTGCTCTCTTTCCCTCTCTTCTTCCTCCTTTCCCATCCCTTCCCTTCCTTTCCCTATCTTTCCACCCACACAGTCGCACCTTCAGACGTCTCCATCATCGGTCCAACGGAAGCTAAAGTGGGGGACATCATTTCAATCAGCTGCATCGCGGAGAATTCTAACCCTCCCTCTGACGTTAACCTGGTGATCAGTGGACAAACACCTCCTGGGGCTGCCTCAAGGACGTACAAGGTAGAACACGGCGGCTGGAAGACCGTGACCAACCTCACGAGTTATGAGGTTAGGTCAACGGGATCCGATTTGACTGTGAATTGCTACGCCCTCAACCAGGCTCTTGGGTCGACCAAAATCAGCACCCAAGTTGTTAGTGTGTTACGTAAGTGTGTTTTGTTTGTGTTTGTTTGTGTGTTACAGGGAATTTATTTGGTTAGGGAAGTATCATTAGGTTTTGTTAATGGGTGAAGGGTGAGGTTATGTATGTGTTGGGTCGCTGTGTGTGGTTATTAGTGAGATAATCTGTATGTGTCGTGGTTGTAATGAAAAGTGTCATGTGTGTAGCCATGTGTAGCGAGCGTAATGACAGCACTTTCTTTTCTGTTAGCGTGTGTGTTTTGTTTTTTTCTATATGTATGTATGTTTTTTATTATTTTTATTTATTTATTTATTTATTGTCACTTATCTTCATTGTTTTCTTCTAATTTTCCTCTTTCTTCTCTTTATCATTCTCTTCCATTGCTTCATTGTTACCTTAAATATTTTCTTTTTCATTAGATACTTTATCTTTTTTTTTCTCTTCTTTTTTTTTTTACCTCTTTCCAATTACTTAGAACTAATCTCCTTTTAATTCCATCTCTCCCTTTTAGCCTCATTGTTTTTCTTTCCCTTGCTTTCTCGCTCACTATCTTTTTTTTTTTCCTCACAATTTCTCCCGTACGGCCCAATTCTACCATGACCCTCCCTTTCTCTCCTCTCAATTTACGCCATCAATAACACCTCTATCTCTTGTCTCCCTCCCTCCCTCCACGACTTCATCACCATCCACAAATCACTCTCTCTCTCTCTCTCTCTCTCTCTCTCTCTCTCTCTCTCTCCTCTCTCTCTCTCTCTCTCTCTCTCTCTCTCTCTCTCTCTCTCTCTCTCTCTCTCTCTCTCTCTCTCTCTCTCTCTCTCTCTCTTTCTCTTTCTCATGAATTATCTTTCTCCTTCCCTTAGGACCCCCGAATGTTCCTGTCATAATGGGATACGAACCTGGAACATTACTAAGGAAGGGCAACCCGAAGCGTTTCTCCTGCGTCAGTACAGGAGGGAACCCGCTTGCCACTCTCGCCTGGTTTAAGGGGTCGCAGGAACTCCCTTCAGTCACCCGTCACGAAGCTGGGAACGCCATCGCTGACCTCGACATCACCGTGAGCGAGTCGGACAACAATGCAGAGTATAGATGCGAGGCGACTAACGCGGCCACCTCAGAGCCCCTCGTCAACGCCACCAGCCTCAGTGTCATGTGTGAGTTGATGGAGGGAGGATGTATGTCTCGTGTCTCTCTCCCCCTCGCTCTTTGTCTCGTTCTCTCTCTCGCATCTCTCTTGTGGGTTTTTCGGCTTTAATCTTATATTTGGAGGATCTTTTTATATTCTTTTTTTTAAAGCTTCATTGGGTAAAAGGAATATATATTTTTTTTGGGGGGAGTTATCTTAATGGAGAAAATGTTCCGCATATGGATTTGCTTTGTTCTCCCAACATTTGTTTAAAAAGGTACTGCAAGGTATTAAAGGAAGCAGCTTCGGTGTGAGTGTTGGCTGCTAGTGCTGGTGTTGAGGGCGTGGGAGAGGGCGAGGGATGTTCAATGTCTGGGTCACGGGTGGTGCTAGTTCCTGGGTCTTGGGTTCTGGGTCCTGTCTTCCATCCCTTCAGTTTTATATGATTTATGTTGACGTTGAAATATTGAGCATCATAGTAGCTCTTGGGATCCATTCTTCTACTTTTCTCCCCTCATCAATGTTATCTGCAACTCCCAGCAATGTCCAGACCTAACATTTCCCTTCCTCCCAGCACATTTCCAAGACACACATCTCTCCCCTCTCCTCCCCTCCACGTGTCTCCCTCCACATCCTGTTCTTTATCCTCATCTTCATTCTCCTCCTGACAGGGCATCCTTAAGAATATCCTTGACCTAAAGAATTACTCCTTGACTCCCCAACCCACAATACTGACCTTAAGTTGACCTCTATTGTACATGCCCTTGACCTTTGCTTCACAGGTCAACCACCACCTTTTTCACGTCACTTTTATAACCCTTAAAATTGTCCCCTACCTTGTTTCTTTCACCCTGACCTATAAGTGACCTTTTGCGATAAACCCCATGACCTCAAATGACCTGCTCACTTATGCACCCTCCCTTCCCTCACCCTCAAATTAACCTCCCATGTGTTTTTGACCCTCCAGTCCCCCCCGCTGCGGTGAAGGTATCGTCAGAGCCTCGGGATGTCACGTCTAATACTCAGGCGACCTTGGTGTGTGAGTCTGCCTCGAGCAACCCTCAAGCGAATGTTACGTGGTGGCGAGAAGGTTTCGAAGTGGGGCCAGGAGACTCCCTCATTAGCCCAGGACAGTTTGGAGGCTTCACAACCACGTAAGTCTTGCTGAATCTTGCTTACTTGCTTGCTTGCTTGTGAGGGTAACTATCATGCACAACAGACATTGATTGGGTAGGAATAGAGATATCAATGGACAGTCAATTGGTGTTTCAGACTAGATAGTCAATTGGTATGTGTGATCAGGGTAAATTTTGTGGGTTTATTTTTTTTTCAAGGTCATTTCAGGACATGTTGAGTTCTTATCTGGATTGATTTTCTTTTTCTTTTTTTTTACTTATTTTCTTTGAGTTTTTTTTATATGATTAAGAAAAATGGAAATGTATGATTGGAGTTGAAATTATTGTGGCTCTTTCTTTCTTTAGTGTTGCTTTCTCTATCTCATTATTTTCCTTCTCTCTCTCTCTCTCTCTCTCTCTCTCTCTCTCTCTCTCTCTCTCTCTCTCTCTCTCTCTCTCTCTCTCTCTCTCTCTCTCTCGCTCTCTCTCTCTCTCTCTCTCTCTCTCTCTCTCTCTCTCTCTCTCTCTCTCTCTCTCTCTCTCTCTCTCTCTCTCTCTCTCTCTCTCTCTCTCTCTCTCTCTCTCTGCTGTATGTCATTTTGGTCCTCCTTCCTCGTCATCTATCCTTCGCTCAAAAAATTAAAGATACGAAGGAGTTGGAGGAAGGATTAAGAGTGAGAGCAGCGTGCCACTCTTGACCACGTTCATCCTCTCTCACTCTCTCTCTCTTTCATATTCACACGCACGTTCTCTCTCTCTCTCTCTCTCTCTCTCTCTCTCTCTCTCTCTCTCTCTCTCTCTCTCTCTCTCTCTCTCTCTCTCTCTCTCTCTCTCTCTCTCTCTCTCTCTCTCTCTCTCTCGTTTCCCTGTTCTCTCCACTTTAATTCGAAATACTATTTATTTTCTGTATTATGTCCTCCTTGTGTGTGTGTGTGTGTGTGTGTGTGTGTGTGTGTGTGTGTGTGTGTGTGTGTGTGTGTGTGTGTGTGTGTGTTTTCACTATTATTTCCCTCGGGTGTTCTCACTTTAACTCTCATCGCAATTCTTTCTTCAGTCTCTCTCTCTCTCTCTCTCTCTCTCTCTCTCTCTCTCTCTCTCTCTCTCTCTCTCTCTCTCTCTCTCTCTCTCTCTCTCTCTCTCTCTCTCTCTCTCTCGAAACATTATTTAGTATGTTATATTATCCATTTTCTCAGTTATTCATTCATTTTATCTTTATTTCCTTCCATTCCCTTATTTATCAAACTATAATATTGGTGCCTCATTCATTATCTCATTACCTCATTCGCTTTTGCCTCATTTGTATTCATTCCTAACGCATCATTCCCTCATTTCTCTCCTCCTCCTCCTCCTCCTCCTCCTCCTCCTCCTCCTCCTCCTCCTCCTCCTCCTCCTCCTCCTCCTCCTCCTCCTCCTCCTCCTCACTCCCACGTTTCAATCCCTGTATTTCCCCTCTCTCTAATTTCCACCCTTATCCCAAAACACTAATTTTTCATTTTTTATCACTTTTTCCCTTTTTTCCACACTTTCAATCACTTTACTCCTTGTTTTCACTGTACTTTTTTCCCTACTTTTCATATTCTTTATCACTTCCATTTTTTATAACTCCTTATTTTCCCATTTTTTATAACTTTTCCTAACATTTCTTCACATTTTTAATAACTTTTCATTTTTTTTTTTTTTCACATTTCTTATAACTTCTCAATTTTTTCACATTTATATAACTTTTCAATTTTTTTCACATTTTTTATAACTTTCCCCTTGTTTTCTATTTTTTCTTCACAGGTATAGCGTCAAGGTGAACGTAACTGCAGAGGATAACGGTGCTGTATTTACCTGCCAAGCTGATAACCACTTCGGCACCACAACCCACGATGCCATTACACTCTCCATTCTATGTAGGTGTAAATTTCGGCACTTTATACAATCTTGGTTCTCCATACCTCCCCTTCCTTCCCCTCGTCCCCTTGTCTCCCTTTTCCTTCCCACTATCCATTCTCTCGGTGCAGTAAATATCTCAGCTGCTTAATATTTATGTGTGTTAAAACATCCCCAACGTCTGTTCCACGCTCGGGCTGTGAAAGTTTTATATTTATTTACCAGTGTTGTGTGTCTGTGTTGTGTAAGGAAGTGAGTGCATTTTGTGAACTGTCTGTGTGGTTTTTTTTATTTTTTTATTGTGGTGTCGTAATTCAGGCGGTGTTTCCATGCAATGATACTTGGTGGCGTGTGTTTCTTTATATGTTTGTGTGTGTGTG
>JAPQNM010002129.1:75000-80000 GCA_029783475.1 Metacarcinus magister | reverse complement strand
AGGATCCGGTATCATGGAAGACTGGATGTTATAAAAGTGAGGGGATTCAAGGAGGGATTCATGTTCAAGGAAAGCATTTGAAACACCTGTTAATTGCTGAGAACTTGGCGGTAAGAATGGAGGATTAGAGGCCAGGTAGGATTAGGGATTAGAAAGGATTTGAAATGAACAATTCTTCGTGAGGCAAACGCAAAGGATAAGAATATGAGAAGAGAAGATTTCCTCCTCACATTTCTTACATAAGCTCTGGAAAGGAAGACTGGGAGGAACATTTTATATAAAGAGGAAATAAAGGAAGCTAATACAATATGCTGGAAATAGAAAATGGTGTTCTGTAATTAAGCTTTTTTTTTCTCGTTCCTATGTTGTTCGTGAAGGGAAATTCCATGGCATTAAATAGCATTAAACGACCTGTTTCTACAAATGACAGCAAGAATGATAATTAAGAAGAAGAAATGTAATATGACTTTTTCACTCCTTAAACCAAAAAAAAAAAAATAGTATATAGAAAATAACATCATTTCCACCTCTAAAACGATAAGAAAAACAAAACTATCATCACCATTCTAACTTGTAACCTTAAAAACAGATATAGAAACGGAAATAGCATCACCATTTTTACCTCTACACCCTAACACAATAAGAAAAACAAAATAACATCACTATTTCTACCTCTACATCCTAAAACAACAAGAAAAACAAAATAATATCACCATTCTAACTAATAACATCACCATTTGCACCTCTCTTCCCCTTGAACAGCTGGTGGATGGCTTGGTGACCTACGAGAGTGTTTTGCACATCAAGAACGTCACCAACAAGGATTATGGTTTTTTCCAATGTTTGGCTCAGAATTCCCTCGGTTCCTCCCGCACCGGCATCCACCTGGACATAACAAGCCGTCCTGACACACCTCTCGACCTTAAGGTAAGTTCTACTCACCTGTAATTTTGCGGTGGGGGTGTGGTTCCTGAAATTGGTTTTGTATATTCAATTTATGATATTTTCTTTTTATCATGTTGCCTTATTATTTTTGTCTCTTTTTTTCGTTATTATTATTATATCATCACCTTACTTATTTTTTTTTTATTTTAATCATCATATTTTTTAGTCCATTTTCATCATTATTATCATCACCTCAAGGGGGGGGCGGGGGTCCACTAGCTTGTGTTAATCTTTCAGGATTTCAAAAAGTCCTAATATGTGTGAGAGTGAGATCCTTGCCGTCAGATTTAGGAGAACGTGTCCCTTGTTTCGAAGATTTGCTCTGAAACTGAATGTTGGTCTTGAATGAGTGTGGTAGTGAGGTGGAAGGCGCCGTGTGTTAGGTGTTAAGGTGTTCTCAGGTGTACTCAAGGATGCTGAATAGAAGTGTAGGATGTGTAAGATTTTTCATAACCGAGTAAAGACGAAAAGAACTGAAGTAAAGTAAATTAAAGGGGAAAGAATGACACACACACAGAGAGAGAGAGAGAGAGAGAGAGAGAGAGAGAGAGAGAGAGAGAGAGAGAGAGAGAGAGAGAGAGAGAGAGAGAGAGAGAGAGAGAGAGAAACTAGATCATGCAGGAAAGATCATAAAGTTACTGGGTGTTGCAAGAAGAAAAACAAGCACTTTTTGTTGCTCTTTTTCTTTTTATCATCAAATTCAATAAGTCAAATTTCACAACCCAAGTCGGTGAAACTCTGAGAGAAATAGAAATGGAAATTAAATCGTATGAATTCTGAACACCCCCCCCAAAAAAAAATAGAATCATGAAAAAAATGATATAATAAAAAATTTACAATCAGCTATTGAAAATGTTCGTATATTTTGACGTGACATGATTTTTCCATCCAAATCATTATTCTTTTTTGTATGCATTCTTGGATTAGCAAATATACATGAATACAAAGGAAGGTTTGCATGATCCGTTGTGTTCCTATATTCCCGGAAAATTGGAATAAAACTTCCCAAATTTCAGGTCTAAAGGGAAATAAGAGAAGTTTTTTTAAATGAATAATCGAACACATGATATATATTTTCCTTTTATTAATCTGCAATCACCATAAAATTATCATCATTATTATTATTACTATTATCATCAAAACTCTATCTCATTTACTATTTACTATCATCATCATCATCATTTCATCGTCCTAACACCTAACCTAACCTAACCTAACCTATTACATACACTGTTTACTTCTCGTCTATCCTCTTCCTTACCTGAGTCTCGTCCTAGCGGGCTTCTCTAACCTCACGTCCTTTCTTCCCTTCGCAGGTGTTGAACTTCACCCATAACTCCGTCGAACTGCTGTGGATCCCGAGTTTTGACGGCGGACTGAACCAGAAATACAGAGTTCGATACCATGTGACAGGCACCGCAAGATACCAGGTAAGAAAGAGAGAAAGAGAGAGAGAGAGAGAGAGAGAGAGAGAGAGAGAGAGAGAGAGAGAGAGAGAGAGAGCACCTGTCTTCTTATAGTCTTACCTTCCTACCTACCAAAATGAGATCAAAGTCATTTAAAAACAATATTTACTCTCTTAATTTACCTGTTCTCTCATCCTTACCTGTTGTTGTTTCTCCTTGTACAGTACACGGATGTTTACCCCGAGAACGTCACGGAATTCACAGTGACCAGCCTCTCTCTAGGCACCACGTACTCCTTCGCCGTGCTCGCCTATAACGCTAAAGGAGACTCAGACTACACGCTGCAAGACGTTCAGGCGACAACCTCGAGTGAGTATCCCCTGAATATTGTTCCTCCGTTTTCTTCCGTTCACCCGGTTAAAAAAAAACGGGCCTATGGTTGATTACTGTTTGTTTTGTGTGTTGATATAATGTTTTTTGTGTGTTTTTTAATTGTCTTTTTGTGTGAAAAGAAGGTAAGTTTATTTGTTTTGTTTTTTGTGTGTTAATTATGTTTTGTTTATTGCTGTTTTCACAATCAGTGTTTCAAATTGTGTGTATATATAATTTTTGTTGTGTGATTTTATATTCATGAATAGCATTTTATTTGCAAGTATTTTATTTTTTTAATGGAAGTTGATTAAAAGTTTTGACACACAGACTAGTGAGTGATAGAATGTCTATACGTATAGATGGGGAACCTTCTGTACGTATATATATAGGATCTTCTAAATTAAATATGTACAGAAGTAGAGTGCTTCCTGCAATGTTACAAAAAGTTAAAAGGTTCCATTCTTTATCTACCGTTCCTGTTACAGTCAATTTCAGCGTTAATTTTAAAAGGTTTTCTTTCCGTGTGCACATAATTGATTTTATTCCATATGCATGATTTCATTTGTTGCTCTAATTGGTGCATGTACTCATTTATTTTTATTTCCTACTAATTGTTTCATTTACTAGTGTTGCACCTAATTATTTTGTTTCACTCATCGTTTTCTGTTGCTCGCTGAGTAATGTGTGCGTGCATGTGTGTGTGTTCCAGGCATGTTTTACCCTCATTTATTTTGCTCGCTTTGCTTCTGAGTGCATGTCAATTCCAAGCGACACTTCACCGACTCCTTTAATGCAGTTCACATATATTTTTTTCCCCTAAATATTTAATCCTGCGACGTGGAGTCAGTTTGGAGTTTCCTTCTTTAATCTCCTTTGGTTTGAGAAATTTGCCAAACTTCTGAGAAATCCCGGACTTTAGCAGCCAATCAGCGAGCTATTTCAGTGGCCAACAACCAATCATTCCCCAGATCACAGCCACTCAAGACCTCTTTGTCGAACTCCACTGGACCTAAATTTGAGAAACCTCGGCCCTTTGGTGAAAGCCGCTGTTACTGGGCGCACTTATCCTTATTATTATTGCCATTATTATTAGTTTTAGTGAAGTGGTAGTAGTAGTAGTAGTAGTAGTAGCAGTAGTAGTAGTAGTAGTAGTAGTAGTAGTAGTAGTAGTAGTAGTAGTAGTATAGTAGTAGTAGTAGTAATATCGTAACAACTAATTTCAGATCGTATTCTTGTACTTATTAAAACGAAGTAAACATCGCCATAACTTAACCTCTATAGATAGGGAGAACAGAGTGTCTTAATCGCCTTACCTAATCCTTTGTTAATCCCTTCTAGCCTTACCGTAATCCTGTCTAACGTGATGGATTTTCAATAGTCTCCCTCCATTCTTTTTACCTTCCCTTCGTGTTAGTTCTCGCGCGATACCACAAATTTCAGTCTCCAGCAAGTCTCGTCACATTCTTTGCCCAGTCTGTCACACACACACACACACACACACACACACACACACACACACACACACACACACACACACACACACACACACACACACACACACACACACACACACACACACACACACACACACAGCTTCCAGAACCCAGCACAGATATGCAAACTGCGCTGTAATAAAAGTTGTGATCATCGCCATGAGTGTATTTGCAAGATATGTGGAGTCGGTGGCCGTAAAGTGTTTTAAGAAGTTTCTGATGCATTGTGGGTTTCATCTTCCTGGTGGTTGAATAAATATTAGAATAAGAAAAAACAGAGCGAGAGAGAGAGAAAAAGAAATGAGGAAATGTTTAGAATTCCTCTTTCCTGCCTTCCTTCCTTCTTTCCTTCCTCAACTTCTCAAAACAGCTCGTATTCTGCGCCTGGCAGTCTAATTTCGTGATATATAGTTTTTTTTTTTTGCCTTATCTTTTTTATATTCAAATCGTGAAATTCTGATTTATATTATTAGTGGTATTACAGACGTCCTCCATTACACACCTAGACCAAAAAAGTGCGATGCGCCGATATTTTTAACTCGATAGCATTCACGGTTTTTCGTTCCCATGAGAGAGAGAGAGAGAGAGAGAGAGAGAGAGAGAGAGAGAGAGAGAGAGAGAGAGAGAGAGAGAGAGAGAGAGAGGCCACAACAACGTCTCTTTTCCAAGTTTTCTCTGTTTCCTTCAAGCCGCCTTTCCCTCCCTTCCTCCTCCTCCTCCTCCTTCTCTTCCCCGTCGCCACCCCTCTCCCCCGCCGACCAGCGTCAAATATTTATCGTCAAGT
>JAPQNM010002129.1:50000-70000 GCA_029783475.1 Metacarcinus magister | reverse complement strand
ATCCTGCTTTCTCTCACAAATTATGTCCGCCACGCTATTCTCTCTCTCTCTCTCTCTCTCTCTCTCTCTCTCTCTCTCTCTCTCTCTCTCTCCTCTCTCTCTCTCTCTCTCTCTCTCTCTCTCTCTCTCTCTCTCTCTCTCTCTCTCTCTCTCTCTCCTCTCTCTCTCTCTCTCTCTCTCTCTCTCTCTCTCTCTCTCTCTCTCTCTCTCTCTCTCTCTCTCTCTCCTCTCTCTCTCTCTCTCTCTCTCTCTCTCTCTCTCTCTCTCTCTCTCTCTCCTCTCTCTCTCTCTCTCTCTCTCTCTCTCTCTCTCTCTCTCTCTCTCTCTCTCTCTCTCTCTCTCTCTCTCTCTCTCTCTCTCTCTCTCTCTCTCCTCTCTCTCTCTCTCTCTCTCCTCTCTCTCTCTCTCTCTCTCTCTCTCTCTCTCTCTCTCTCTCTCTCTCTCTCTCTCTCTCCTCTCTCTCTCTCTCTCTCTCTCTCTCCTCTCTCTCTCTCTCTCTCTCTCTCTCCTCTCTCTCTCTCTCTCTCTCTCTCTCTCTCTCTCTCTCTCTCCTCTCTCTCTCTCTCTCTCTCTCTCTCTCTCTCTCTCTCTCTCTCTCTCTCTCTCTCTCTCTCTCTCTCCTCTCTCTCTCTCTCTCTCTCTCTCTCTCTCTCTCTCTCTCTCTCTCTCTCTCTCTCTCTCTCTCTCTCCTCTCTCTCTCTCTCTCTCTCTCTCTCTCTCTCCTCTCTCTCTCTCTCTCTCTCTCTCTCTCTCTCTCTCTCTCTCTCTCTCTCTCTCTCTCTCTCTCTGTATTATCGTAACCAGAAAATCGTGAGTTTCCACCGCATCAAAAGGGAAATAATCTTAGTGTAGCGAGTTCCGGTGTATTTGAGCGCCAACAAAATGAACTGAATAACCGCACTTTCATCTAAGCCTTTATAACCTAACCTGACATGCTCCCACTTGGCTGTGCTGAGTCCCATGTGTGATCAGAAGCCGGTGGGGTCAAGGGGCGCATCTACCAACCCACAGGCAGGAGATGAAGAGAATAGAGTGGTGATTATTAACTCCAAGTGGCTGGTATTACACTGCACTTCTTCCAGCACTTACGATACAATGATGAGTGCTTGTGTGTGTGGGTGGCAGGGGGGAGGTTGTGTGTGTGTGTGTGTGTGTATGTGTGGTGGTGGGGATGTTTAGTGAAAGAGGATGAGATGAAGAGGAGGAAGATGGAAGGAAGGAGTGGGGGAAGAGATACAAATGTTCTTCTTCATCATCCACTTACTCGCACACTTGCCACTTCAAAGGGAATGCACGAATCACTGGAAAAGACCAAAAGCACTGTGTGATTAATTTTGTCTCTTCATTATCGCTTCTTTTCATTATCCAAGTCTTCTTTTGCCTGTTCAGTACCTCCTTTTACTCTCTTTCTCTCAAGGTTGTTCGTCTTTCCTTCTCTCTCTCTCTCTCTCTCTCTCTCTCTCTCTCTCTCTCTCTCTCTCTCTCTCTCTCTCTCTCTCTCTCTCTCTCTCTCTCTCTCTCTCTCTCTCTCTTTCTCTTTCGCGACGCTCTGCACCAACACATTATTAGAGTTGTGAATAGTTTTCTTTATCTTTCGTCCTAATATTGTGTTGGTCTTCTCTTTGCCTCAGTGTGTGTGTGTGTGTGTGTGTGTGTGTGTGTGTGTGTGTGTGTGTGTGTGTGTGTGTGTGTGTGTGTGTGTGTGTGTGTGTGTGTGTGTGTCCACGGTTCAGATAGTTTCCCCAAAACACTGTCGCAGGTTACTGTCCTACCGTCCCCTAGCAAAATTAACTACTTCCACGCCTCTTCTCTCTCTCTCTCTCTCTCTCTCTCTCTCTCTCTCTCTCTCTCTCTCTCTCTCTCTCTCTCTCGCTTTCTCTATTATCTTTTTAATCGTCACACAGCGTGGTCACAATGTTATATATGATGTGTTGTTCTTTAGCCTTCCCTCCAGTGTTTCCTCCCGCACACTTACACTGCTGTAGGGTTGTGTTGGCTGCTCCCCCGCTCCCTCCCCCGCTCCCCGCCCCTGACCAGACCCGCAGCATACTGATCACGTAGAAGGCGGTGCAGGAAGGGAAAATAAAGACTGTGTTATGTTGCCGTGAAGAGAGAGAGAGAGAGAGAGAGAGAGAGAGAGAGAGAGAGAGAGTTAATTAATGAGTTATTAGTCTGATTCTGTTTTCTTTAAATATGGAAGTCGAAGTAGTGAAGCGGTTCTATTCTCTCTCTCTCTCTCTCTCTCTCTCTCTCTCTCTCTCTCTCTCTCTCTCTCTCTCTCTCTCTCTCTCTCTCGTAACGATGGGAAGAGTGCCCAAAATCCAGGTGTGTATCTCTCTCCAGCACGAGAGCAATTAAAGAGAGAGATAATTAGGTCTGGGTGCAGTTAAGGGACAAAGGGAAGGAGGGGAAGGTAATTATAACCTACGCTTCATTACTGCGAAGGAATAATTATTTTAGAAGTAATTAGGGAACGAATTTGGACTTAATTAATTTTGTCTTGTTTAAGGATCATGTTAATGCCTCACTAGATTAGGCCTGGGTATTTTCTCGTTGTTTCATTAAAGGATTTGCTTTTTATTTGCATATTTGTTCCCCGAGTGATAATTGAAGATTTAACTTAATGATTGTTATGTATGTGTATATGTGTGGGTGGGTGTGTGTGTGTGGGTGTGGGTGTGTGTGTGTGTATGTGTGTATGTGTGTGGCATGAGACACCCCAAGCACATTGTCTTCTTTCTAAACAGCAACGACAAAGCAATTACACGGCTTTGCATTCCCTTCACCACCTAAAGTTTGTCTATTGCACGAATGCTCTTAGGAATAAACATCAATCTGAGAAGCCTTAGTACGCTCCCTCCGTTTTCTTTCATGTTATTTTTATCTATCTATCAATCTATTCTCTTTCTATCAATCTATTATCTCTTTCTATCTATTTTATTCTTCCGTGCGTCTTTTTCTCTTCTTTCATTCGTAGTTATATCTTTTGAAATGTTTATATTTTTTGTATTTACACATCTTCGAAAATATGTAATGGTATCTGTATGTGTTAGAAAAAGTAAGTAAATATAAAATAAAATACAAAAGGATAATAATGTATGAGCGAAAAGTTTGTTTGTGGGTAAATTTGGGAGAGTTTTTCAGGAGTTTATATTAGCTTAGTCAAGGGAAGAGAGTTTGTTGTACATGTGTGGCAGGGAATATACATACTAGTACATATGGATGGCGTCTCTCTCTCTCTCTCTCTCTCTCTCTCTCTCTCTCTCTCTCTCTCTCTCTCTCTCTCTCTCTCTCTCTCTCTCTCTCTCTCTCTCTCTCTCTCTCTATCTCTCTCTCTCTCTCTCTCTCTCTCTCTCTCTCTCTCTCTCTCTCTCTCTCTCTCTCTCTCTCTCTCTCTCTCTCTCTCTCTCTCTCTCTCTCTCTCTCTCTCTCTCTCACACTCACCTCCTCCCTCTCCTCACCCCCAGGACTCCGCTGACGAGTACGAGGCCGAAGCTGCCCGGGTCACCGCCACCAGCACTTACCTGATCGAGCAGCTGGAACCGCCCCCTCAGTACGCCAGCCGCCCCCCACCACACATCCTGCCCCCGCCCCCCTCACACAATGACCTCAACATGGACGACGCCTACGACGATGTCCGCAGAAATCAGTACAACGCCGCGCTCGGTGAGTTTCTATTCTTATCTTGCCGCTGTGGTTTTTGTAGTTTTTTCCTTTTTCCTTCACGTTAACACTGTTGTTCCTCGTGTGGCCAGGCATCACGCGGCTCAGAGTCATTAGTCCAATTCAATCACGCGTGAAATCATGTCATTTCTGATAAAATGCAATGAATGTATATTTGTGTGTGTATATATAAATATATGAATATATATATATATATATATATATATATATATATATATATATGTGTGTGTGTGTGTGTGTGTGTGTGTGTGTGTGTGTGTGTGTCTGTGTGTGTGTGTGTGTGTGTGTGTGTGTGTGTGTGTGTGTGTGTGTCTGTGTTTGTGTGTGTGTGTGTATCTGTGTGTGTGTGTGTGTGTGTGTGTGTGTGTGTGTGTGTGTGTGTGTGTGTGTGTGTGTGTGTGTGTGTGTGTGTGTGTGTGTGTGTGTGTGTGTGTGTGAATGCAATAGTGATGAGTTATTGTTCATGTTTTATCATCGGGTCTTCTTTGCTCCTCCACTTTGCTGCCAAAAATCAATCACCTTGTCGCCCCACACTCACCCCTGACCTGCGCGGCGTGTCACACACAGATCGGGCGACGGCGGCGGGGACGGGCGGCTACGGCACGTTGGGGCGCCGCACCACCACGCCCGACCACTACAACATCCCAGCCAACGACCCCCACTACCCCCTCCCCACCCGCTACAACACCTACCAGCCGCCCACACACGCGCCGCTCACCGCCCACACCCACGCCCTCACGCAGAACAACGGATCCCTCCGGAGGAATGCGCCCTCCAAGCTACACTTCCCGAAGGATTACATCCGCAACGGGTCGATGAACATCCCGGTGTCCTCCACATCATCTCCTGGCGGGGGCGTGGCGGGACAATACACGCCACAGTCACCCACCCGCACACACCCGCCGCCCCATCCACCTATGCTCTCCACTTTCGCCCCTGATGCCGCCCAGTCTCCCGCGGGGGGCGGTGTCCCCCTGGAGCACCGGGGACACCTGGTGTGAGGCGACGCAGCCAAGACTAAAGACTCTTAAGTTTGAAGTGTTATCGAGGAGGGTGAGGGTGAGGGAGGGGCTCCGGCGGCCGCCACGAGGCTTCTCTGGCGGTGACGTCCAGGTGACAGACAGGTGCGATGACCCTCGCCCCGCCCCCCCCTGGCCTCCCCTCCCCAGGTACGATGAACGCTACCTGTTGACGCCGTAGCAACGCTTCGCAGCGGAGTGGCTCGGGCGGTGACCGGCCGTCGCGAGGGACCGTCCCTTGAATTAACTTTTTTTTGGAATGATGGTGAGCGAAGTGAATCGTGACCTCAAGGGATCGCAGGTATAGTCTTAGCATCCCCTCTGCACCGTCCCTGAGAACACTGAAAACACCTTCCACCTGTGTCGATGTAGGAAGCCAGAGTGCCAAAGTGAAACAAGCTGCGGAAAATCAATTCCACGAACGCGTTTCACTGTGAGTGTGACGATGGAGTGTGACACGCGACGCACGCCACTGAGAGAACGAGCAGAAAGTGGACTGCCAGGCGTCGGTGTGTCGGGCGGTGGAAGTGGCGGGGTGGTGGTGGTTGGGGGGGAGGGATCCACGCCAATCAGATTTCGTGTATATCCCCTGATGGACCTATCAATGGAAGCCCCTGCCAGTACGTCCCTCCAGGTGAAGGCGGGGCATTCATTCTTCCCTTCACTGCTGCTCCCTCGACGCCCGGAGAGAAAAGTCAGGGAGGAAGAAGGAGGAGGACGTGGGAAAGGAGGCTTGCAGTGACTAACTCTGATACCGCAATGCAACGAACCTCAGCCTCACCTTTCATTCCGTCACGTGAAAAGGAGGAGGAATGGGTGAGGATAATCGCGCCTCCCTTGAGCCTTCCTCAGTGTGTCTCAGCTGCGTCCATGCCATGCACGGTGATGCCCAAGTCCCGTAACGCCGAGGAAGCTATAAAAAAAGCACATATCAGGAACTTTGCTTATCCCCCGCAGGAGGTGGCAGCGAGAGGCGGTGTGAGACAGTGTACATTTTTTTTTTTCTGACACGCCAGTGCTCAAAAATGTGATGTAAGATAAATGTATTCCTTAGAGAAATATTTCCCATGTTAACTCGACCTTCACACATCCGAGGGAGGTCAGGCGCCACCTACGACCTGTTCTGGATGTTAAAATATCCTCAACTCACGGACGGAAGACCTTGCATTCACGGCCCGCGCGTCCATCTCTTAACCTGTTGACCTACACGACCAGCCACGTCAAGGCCCGCCATGGACGTGTCAAGGCTGTGTGCGTATTAAAAAGCTGCTGTGTACGTGTCGACATGTACGTGTTATATACCAACTGTGTTATCGTGGGTTTAGGCAAAATTTCGTGTATATGAGTGTCCAGGGCTGTGTGTGTTTTGGTTTGTGTGTAGGTGTTTGGATATGTATGCATGTGTGTGTGAACTTGCGTGTGTGTGTGTGTGTGTGTATGTGTATGTGTGGGTGTGTGCGTGTGTGTAGGAAGAGACTGTAGCAGTGTCGGATGCTCGAACAAGACAGCTCGAAAGTGCCTTGTGAGGGCCCCGAAGCCTCAGTCCAACGTGAAGAGCGGCACCTCCTGCAGTCTTGGGGCGGGAAGGCAGACCGGGAAGAGTAATTACGAAGGGCCGAGAGGACACCGAAGTCGTCCCGCTCAGCCAAGACCTCGAGAGGGAGTTAGTGAGGTGTGTAAACATGACCTTTGTGTTGGTTTTGTTGTTACTTGTCAGTATTTGTATTCTAAGTTGTTCAGAGTCCACACAAGTGATGAGCAGGAAGGACGTGGCAGCCGGAAGCTTGCTGAGTGATATGTAAATGAACTCTTGATGTTTTTTTTTCTCTGTGATTTACAAGCGAGTGAGTGAATGGTGAATCACGTGTTTCAGCAAGGCCTTTATCTCTCTCTCACTTTTTCTCTCCCTCTCTCTCTTTCTCTCTCTATCTCTTTATGAATTCAGTGTATTAACGAACTCTGAATCTTTCTTAAAGTGGCATTATTTGGCGTCGAAGAATGATGTGAAATTCATGAAAACTAAATCAATGAAAGTAATATGATAGGCAGCAGTTAATAATACCTGGAGTTTTGTTCTTTTTTTTTTTCTTTTTTGACATGTAAACAAAGTTACCTGTAGATTGGAAGTAATATTATATCGTGATTACTTTTATAACGTTTGGAACAAGTTACCTGTGGATGGAAGGGAATACTCTCACTTTTTCGCTTGGTTGTGTTGTGTTGAGTTGAGTTTTGTGTTGTGTTGTGTTGCCTCTCGACGCAGGTGGCGGCCAGCTCGTCTCTGTTATCCCTTCACGGAACACAATCTTTTATTCCACTTGTGTTAAAATTCACCAGAGTGATATTTTTTTCATCCTAAAACCCCTCCCCCAACACACACACACACACACACACACACACACACACACACACACACACACACACACACACACACACACACACACACACACACACACACACACACACACACACACACACACACACGCAGACACACACACACACTTTTCCCTTACACATTTTTCCTGGAGATCCTTTTAGTATTGGACTCCACTTTTCGCTTCCACTCCACACTCCACTCCCACCCCTACTCCCACGTCCTACTCTGACCTCTCCTCTTTTCTCACGCCCACATCCCCCAACGCCAAAACGACCACAACGTTGCACTAATATATTGAACGCCAACCAAGTATTGATTTCCGTTGTTAATGTTTTGGGTTGTTTTTTTTTGCACTCCTCTGTCTGTCTGTCTGTCTGTTTGTCTGTCTGTACGTACCTGTTGTGCCCAAAAGGAAAGGTGTGATGAAAGAATACTTTTTTCGTCTCATTCGGAAAGTTTTTAAAGCAATCCAGTAGTGTAATTGACTGCAGCTGCACACCAACTCTTTCTCTTTCTCTCTTCTCTCTCTTCTCTCTCTCTCTCTCTCTCTCTCTCTCTCTCTCTCTCTCTCTCTCTCTCTCTCTCTCTCTCTCCTCTCTCTCTCTCTCTCTCTCTTTCTCTCTCTTTTTCTCTCTCTCTCTCTCTCTCTCTCTCTCTCTCTCTCTCTCTCTCTCTCTCTCTCTCTCTCTCTCTCTCTCTCTCTCTCTCTCTCTCTCTCTCTCTCTCTCTTTCTCTCTTTTACGGTAGCGTTGAAATTCGTATCAAATTTGGAGGTGAATCGCCGCAGTGGCCCATGAATCATCTGCTTTTTTTTAACACTCAAAAATTCCGGTAGTTTCTTTTTTTTCGTCTTTTTTTTTCGAGTCTGCTTCAACTTCATTCAGGTTTTCATTCATTTTTTTCCTTTCACAACAAGAATCCTGAGTATTATTTATTTATATTAATCATCATTTGCTGGTTTGTTAATCATTCATTGCTTTGAGTTCAAGATTATTATTTTTTTCAATTTTTCTTATACATAATCTCTCTCTCTCTCTCTCTCTCTCTCTCTCTCTCTCTCTCTCTCTCTCTCTCTCTCTCTCTCTCTCTCTCTCTCTCTCTCTCTCTCTCTCTCTCTCTCTCTCTCTCTCTCTCTCTCTCTCTCTCTCTCTCTCTCTCTCTCTCTCTCTCTTTAAACTTTTATATCCACTAAATGTTTAGTTAGTAATTTCGTTTTCATTTGCAATGCTATTTTTTTTATGTTCAGATAAATGTTTACTTTCTCTAGTGCTTGATTGATAGATTTATTAATTGATTGATTAAGGCGATTAGTGGCGAAGTGGAAGAGAGAGAGAGAGAGAGAGAGAGAGAGAGAGAGAACAAAATAAAAAAGTTCTTTATCATATAGCTGCTGCAGTCAAATTAATGATAAATTGATAAATAAATCATGTTTGCCTTCAGAATTTCACTAACAAATCATTTCCACATAATTGATATTCTTATCTTTTCTTTTTGGGAACATAAAATGGACGACAAGAAATTGAAAAACAGACAAAACGGAAAAAAATAACTCAATCTATACATGAACAAGACGAGTGAACGATTTTAATGACTCCTAAAAATCACTTCTGTTAATTAAGGTTGAATTTCCATTGATTACTTGATTACCTACGATGATTTAGAACTTTTATTATGTGTTTGTGTTAAATTCTGATTAATTTTGGAATTCACACTTTTTAACGGAGGACTAACTCGTGACATAAAACTCCGACGTCTTTTCGGCCTCTACGTCCTAACCCGCTAAGGTGCTATGTTGAATATTTTCTAAGTTTCTTTATTGTACAGCATTTACCTGTGTTCCCCCTCCATCCTAGCCCCTCCCCCCCGGCAACGCCTTCTACTCTGTGGCTGGTGTACCTCTTTTCAGTCTGTCTCGCGTGAGGATCTAAAAATTATTACTAGCCAAATATTAATTGTACTTATTATTATTAGTTATGTTTATTATTCGTTAAGAGTAATGAATAACGAGATTGAGTGAAGTATTCCATAAGTTGTATATTCGTTTTTTCTTATACTTTTTATTTATTTTTTACATATTTTTCAGGAGTCGTGTGGGTGAATTTTAAGGCCCAAAAAAATAATAATAGTAATGATAAATTGTGTGAGTAGAAGAGAGAGAAAAACGAGAACTGTTTTCCTTGACTTATTTTTAGCTTTTCTTTACTTCTTCTTTCTATAGTTTTACACAAATCTAGTCAAGCTTTGTAAAATGGCGATAAAATAATCACTACCAAAGACTTTATTCGCCCTAAATCATTATCTCTCTCTCTCTCTCTCTCTCTCTCTCTCTCTCTCTCTCTCTCTCTCTCTCTCTCTCTCTCTCTCTCTCTCTCTCTCTCTCTCTCTCTCTCTCTCTCTCTCTCTCTCGCTCTCACAATGGTTCTAATAGGCCAATTACATCACACCTTTTCAATTACCTGCCGTTGAGAAAGTTATTTGACTAAGTTAATCTATCGCTAGAAATATAAGTTTATTTCCCTGACTTATTTTCTTCCCACGTAATAACTGTTGGGAAAGAAAAAAAAAGAAAAAGTTATAATACATATACGGTCAATTGTTTTTATCTTTTTTTCTTCTTTTTTTCCTTTTTTTTCTGTAACATTCAGTAGTTTTCCCCTCACTTCCCCCTCCTCCTCCTCCTCCTCCTCCTCCTCCTCCTCCTCCTCCTCCTCCTCCTCCTCCTCCTCCTCCTCCTCCTCCTCCCCTCAGTTTATTTAGTAGTACTTAGTTTTGTGCCCCCTCGTGTGTGTATGTAGATTAAAACTAACAAACACACACACACACACACACACACACACACACAGTTTTGGTCTTCCCTCCGCCATGTTGTATGAATATATTAATAATCCCTTAATATTGAAAAAGTTTTGCCTCTAATTACGTTGTGTGAATATATATTAGACACCCAACGAGTGTAGCCTTTTTTAGGGGGAGGAAGGAGGTGGTGGAGGTGTTCCCATTCTCTTTACTTATTTTCTTTTTTCTTTCTTCTATTTTCTTCCCTTATTGTTTTTTTTATATATCGAAACGTAATTAAGTTTTATCTTGTTCCCCTCAACGGCAGGTGTTGAAATAGTACTCCATCATTTTATTTATTATTATTATTATTTGATTGATTTTTTGTTTGTTTTTGTTTTTTCACTTTAAAATTTTCTGCAAAAACGAATAAGAAAAAAAGTTGAAAAAAAATCAAATAAAATGATAATGCCAAACTTTTTCAATTGTTTTAGTCACATGATCTCGGTTTTATTACTATTCTTTTTTTTTTGCGTTGTACATACATACATACATAATTACGGGAAATGTTTTGAAAAATAAGTTAAAGAAAAAAAATATATAATAAAAAAACCAATGACAAGACCATACCAAAACGTGCCCCGTCTCAAAACATGAAGCTATTCAGTAGTTATAACATTGTAATATAGAACAAAAATATTAAGTAAGATAAATCAATCACTGTCACGTAAGATGAACTCGACACACACACACACACACACACACACACACACACACACACACACACACACACACACACACACACACACACACCCACACACAACATTTCTGTCTGAAGTCCTATAAAAAAAAATATCATGAATTACACACTTCAATAACATCACACATACAAAGATCAAAAAGCACCATCAAGTATTGCTTTGTCTATACTTCCGAGTGACCTTTGACCTTTCAACATGACCTGAGTTTCCGTCACGAGGCCGAAGATGGAAATAGAATACAACTTTACCATTATTCTCCTTCGAGTTCTTAATCATTTCGTCAGCTTCACCACGATTGAAGCTACGAAGAGGGACAGGAAGATAGGTACGGTAGAGTTCGGAAACATCGTTGTCTGTACGTATGTAAGTCACTCAAGACACCGTTAAGTCATGGCCCAGACCGGTTACCAGAATCGGTTCCGTCCATTTAAGTTGACGTGACAAACTATCAAGGTACATATATTCCTGCTTGAAGGCGAACCGGGTGATTCCAGAACTAATTGTGGTCGTAAGTTCAGGGTTATCTATCATAGTTCTTGTTGATTCGATTCCTAGGCAGTACGGTTGTTTTCTTTTTTATATATATACTCTATACGAATAACTATGATGATGTATGGGAAAGGAAGGAAAGAAAGGCTCAAGTTTATACTCATCATTCCTTTGATGTTTTTTTATTATTATTTCCATTTTTGTTGTTTTGATTCCTTCCTCAAAAACCTCACGCATCGACGCCGCTTTGATTCATCCAAGAGATTAAGTCATAAATCCTCTTGGTTATATATATAAAAAAGAAAAAAAGGATTACTTGAGGAAACCTTGATGAGGGAGTGTCAAAGCTATATTTTTGGGGCTTGATTTCTTGCTAAATGCTCACAGCGGATCGTCATCACCGTTTTCCTTTGGAGTAAGCAAGGAAGGACTCATCTTGGGTGTCCTTGCTGGCTATTAACTCCCAAGAACTTGATGAGGATATGTTTGGAGGAAGGACGTGGTGAGGAGGACGAAGGACCCTCAGCATATGATGAGGCAGGAGGAAAGAAGGAAAAATGTTTGCCTGTTGAAAAGTGACGTTGAAGTTTCTGAAGCGTCCTTAGATGGGCATAATTTTTTTTTTTTTTTCATGTATGATATCTCTTGGCATCACTATTTTGAAAGGTGTTTTCTGAAAGCTTGTTAACTCTTGATTTCACGCTTACATTCTAGTGTGAATTTGCGTACAGTATAACACAGGCGAAGAGGCACTATAGTGTTTCAACGCTGGACTTGTTATATAATAATCATCATCATCATTATTATCACTATTATTATTATTCTTTTCCTGTAAGCCTTTCATACCGGTAAGAATGAAAGGTTGAATGCCAGAGAAGATTATAATATACAGATCACTCCAATGTATGAAGATTTTTGTAAGCGCCACTTTGAGAGAACTAACTATTCGTGCATCTGTAAAAAAATATTGTGGTGAAGAGGTTTTGTAAAATTTTATATTTGTCTTATTTGTATGTTGTTGGTTTGTTGTCCATGTGGGGCAAAGTGATCATTAGTGGAAGGCACCTGTCCTGCTTAGGGGAGGAAGGCTTTCAGGCGGAGGGTAAAGAAACAGTTAATCTCTTGGAATCCTCCCCCGTGGCTGAGTGAGTGAGGGTGGAGGAGAAGCCAGTGTGTACAACAATAACTCTTGCATTTATTTTATCTTGTCATTCATTTCCACCTTTTGAACTTAAGCATCCACTCTCCCCGCTCTACCCAGGCCGCTTCTGAAAATAACTCCACCATGGACCTCTCCCTCCCTCCCTCCCTCCTTCCTTCCTTCCCGTCAAAGAAGAATGCTGAGTACTTTCTCAACCGTGTAATTTGTCCTTCATACTGAACATTGTGATCCATTATATCGTCCCTTTTTGGGGATGGCATCTAGACATTTCATAACTCTGGTGTAACATAGCATGACGGTTTGTCTTTTGTACTTTATATCGCGAGGCAGTACGTGTGTAAAGGCTTCTAAGGGCATGGCGGTGTCCAGCCCTTCCCTACGCCTTGTCTTGCCTCGCCGCGGACGCTCAGACAGTGAAAAGTGTGGATCAATGCATGAAGAAACAGATCAGCCAGACAGGAGGAGTAATGGGGTTCGGGAAGGTCACTCTCTGGGGTCACTCTTTGGGTTCACTGCGCCGGGAGACCAGAATGTAAAGGCGGGTGTTGCTTTGATAATGGTATATGGAGGGAGTCCCAGCCCTCTGCCTCCTCCGGTGTGGCTGATCTGTTCTGTCGTTGACTTGGTGTGGATGTGACGGTGTAGTCCCGCCGCTGCTCGCCTCCCAGACCTGAAATACCTGCATCCTATGTTTTTATTTAATTTTTTTTTCCATGTAAAAGATGTGCCACAATAAAGTTTATGTTACAGTGAACTTGTATGGTTTTATTTTTTTTGTTCTCTCTCTCTCTCTCTCTCTCTCTCTCTCTCTCTCTCTCTCTCTCTCTCTCTCTCTCTCTCTCTCTCTCTCGCTCTCGCTCTCTCTCTCTCCCCTCCCCCCCTCCTGTATCAGTGTTTCACTTTAACCAGTTTGTGGAAGAAAATGGTATTCACGAGGTATTACTATTTTGTGTTCCTGAATAACTCACTCTCCAAATAAACCAACACACAAACTAACACACACCACGCTCATAGTAGGTCGATGGTCCGGAAATAAGTAGTTTAGGCTTTGGAATACAATCAATTCATCAATGTATTCATAATCAACTGAGAGTATGAAACATTAAAAACTTATTCTGTATGATACAACAACTGCTTCATGGTGCTTCGCTTCCTCATTCAGGGAAGACAATCACATTTATCTCTTATTACACACACACACACACACACACACACACACACACACACACACACACACACACACAGGCACATCAAACGACTCACTGAACCATTGGTAATATTAGTAAATTCACTGTTCAACACACACGGGGTTCAAATCATAACTAGGCTTCGAAGCTTCATCTAACCCTCGTCCACACTCAACACACACTCTCTCTCTCCCTCCCTCTCTCTGACGTCACAGTGACCATTACTTCCACATGTCACAGTTCAGTGGCACTAAATCATACGTCAAATCCCTATAAGCTATTCAGGACAATGTTGACAGTATGATAATGGAATAGTTTCAATAATACCATAAAAAAACACTGATATATAACAATCAATGGTGTGAATACATAGTTAGATTGAACATCAGTGTAGAAACATCTGACAACTACCACAACGCAGCGAGGAAACTTACCAGAGGAAGAGACAGAGGCGGCGTTGGAGGGAGTGACCGGTGGAGCTGCCTACATCGTTTTCCAAGTAAGATTATTTCCCAATGTATTTTAGGGTGTTCTTGTACTCTTAAAGATTAACTGAGACTATCTAGTGATGCTGTGTTGGTGTGATGTAAGTTTGTGTGCGTAGGTGGTGAGGCTTGTTGCTTGTTAACAGGTAATGAGATGGAGTGTGGCAGGCTGTCCTCTAAGCTTGCCTTCCCAAGTTGAGTCCAGCAGAGAACTTTGTAACCTAAAAGGAAAGTAGGAAAGTTCTTTTTTTAAGTTTATTTTTACCTGATGGTGAGATTGGACTTTGGGAGGGAAGGTTGTAGGGCAAAGGCAAGCTGGGGGGTGCGGAGGGTAGTTGGGGTGAGTGGGGGAGGTGAGGGTGGTGGGGAGGAAGGTTAGGGTGGGTGGGGGTGGTGTTTGTGTAGCGGAGGCCCAGACGGGAGATAACTCCACTTTTCCTTTGGTGAGAGAAGCCGTGTTTTTCTTGCGCAACTTCAAACGAGGTTGAAATTTTTTGAGAAATGGAATACAGCAACGCCATTATTCCACAAGAGACGGGGAGGAAGTTATTGACAAACACACACACACACACACACACACACACACACACACACACACACACACACTATTTGCTTGCTTTGACGTGACTATTATTTGTCTTTGTATCATCACGGTGACCTGACAGCGCTCGGCCACGGCAAGTATTAATTAACTTCACTTTTCCGCCGTTTAAAACTCCGCCGCTTACCTGCCTTCAGATCCAGACACGGTAATGTATGTGTGTGTGTGTGTGTGTGTGTGTGTGTGTGTGTGTGTGTGTGCGTGTGATAACCTTGGTTGCTACACTGAATTCAGGTCACATCTGTTCCATTATTTAAATTCACTCGTTTACATGTATCTGTTATTAAGGTCGACGTGTGTGTATGTATGTAAGTATGTACGTACGTAGATGTTCTTGTATGTATGAATGTTCCATGAGATACACACACACATACACATACATACATACACACACACACATACATACGTAATAAATCATGGTCGGCTTGAACTCCTCCGTGTAACAGGTGTCTCGTGTGTCGTTCAGACCAGCTTGGCGGAACAACAGATGTCTTGAGAATCGTAATGCAATTTCAGAGACTTACAATAAAACGAAAGCGCCAACCTAACCTCCCCTCGGCATCCCTTCCCTTCCCTTCCCTTCCCTTCCCTTCCCTTCCCTTCCCTTCCCTCCCCTTCCCTTCCCTCCCCTTCCCTCCCCTCCCCTTCCCTTCCCTTCCCTTCCCTTCCCTTCCCTCCCCTTCCCTCCCCTTCTCTTCCCTTCCCTTCCCTTTCCCTCCCTTCCCTTCCCTCCCCTTCCCTTCCCCTCCCTTCCCTCCCCTTCCCTTCCCTTCCCTTCCCTTCCCTTCCCTTCCCTTCCCCTCCTCACTGGCTTCACCTTCCACCTTTAATTTTTTGAGTCACGTGACGCTTCGCTTGTTTGTTTACGATATTTTTTTTTTTGTTTCCCACCAACAGCATCCATTTTATACTTTCACAGCCGCACAATCAACTATTTCCCCCCCCCCTTGTATATCTCATTGGATTTGGCATCATCATCATCATCAGCAGTAGCAATAATACCAGCGGTCACTATTACTATCGGGATTACAAATACAAACAAAGACTCCTTGTGGTGTTAATGTATTTTAATGATGCATAATTTGTAGACGTAAGTAATTAGGTTTCTGAGGAGACAAGGAAGAGGAGGAGGAGGAGGAGGAGGAAGAAGGAGGCCGAGGAGAAAAGAAAATGGGGGAGGACAGAAACAGAGGATAGGAGGTAAGACAAGGAAGGAGGGAGGAAGGGAAGGAGGGAAGAGAGAATTAATTAATTGCTTATAAGAGGTATTTGATTGATTAGATTCATTTACGGTTTCAAGGCAGCGAAATAGTCGAGGTTAACTTTAGTGATGCCGAAGGACGGGAGAAGAGAGGAGAGGAGAGAAGGAGGTAGAGGGGAGAGAGAGAGAGAAGGAGGATGGAGAAGGGAGAAAGATAGGAGAGAAAGGGTTACAAAAGTGCTAATCCACGCAGGTATTGGTCTGTAGGTGCAATCTTTGGGTTAATTACATCACTGATTGGGATGCTGACCAGGCGGGAATAACTAGCGTAGTTATACCTATATTCGTAAATTAGGTCACCATTCCCCGGCTCTAGGACGCTCGCTGGGTCGCATCTCCCCTGCCAGACGCACGATGCTACCACCACCACCACCACCACCACCACCACCACCAGCTCACAGGCAGGAGTTCAATTGTCAGTACATAACCCCCATTCCATTACATTTGCGTGTGCGTGCGTGTGTGTGTGTGTGTGTGGAGGGTGATAGGGGCTTTTTGCTGGCACGGTTACTCTTCCCCCTCCCCCCCCACTTCCCCCTTTAATCGTTGGCGTGTAGTTTGTAGATCAGTGGAAAAGCTAAGTAGTTTGTGTGGCAGGTAATGCAATGAATGGTCACACCGACTGCGTTGTTAACGTGAAATGAGGACTGGAAAGTGTCACTGTTGAACGCCATGTAGAGAATTTAGCCTCAACGTTGTGTTCATCATGAGGCGAGTGAGTGTGTGGTGGTGTGTGTTTATGTGTGGTGTGTGTGGTGGTGTGTGGTGTGTGGTGGTTTGCTTCTATTTCTCCGACTCGTGTGATTGCTGTTCGAACTGGTTTTCACTCCCACGACACACTCCTCTGACACGATTAGTAGTGTGATTATGTAGGTGATTTGTGTAAGCGTGAATTTAGAGAGAGATTCAGTTGGGGAAAGTTTACACACACACACACACACACACACACAAAGTATACTCGTGCAATCTATCTATATTACCCTAAAATTATTCCCAATGAGAGAGAGAGAGAGAGAGAGAGAGAGAGAGAGAGAGAGAGAGAGAGAGAGAGAGAGAGAGAGAGAGAGAGAGAGTTGAACTAGGCCTCAGGGTAATAGAAATGCAATAGTTCCCGCCGTGAGTGTGTCCCATCCTGCCCTTCCTTCCCTAACGTGATCGTCTTCGGGTGGAAATCAATGTCTCAACTGAGGAGAAAATGTAGACAGTATCAAGCTGTCATCTGTTCCCTCTCCCTCGATGCAATTAAAACCATGCACTGCTGCCTCCTGGTGTCATGAACTGATGCATCGATCCATCATATACGTGTTACATATGTGCAAGTTATTCATTTGTTTTTAAACCAAGAAATTTGAAAATGATAAACGTATTTTTTTTTACCAATTTTTTTTTCTCTCTTCTGGGAATGAGCAGTAAGGTATGTTTAAAAATATTTCCAAAAGCGTCATTCGTATCCGTGTCATGGTATCGAGAAAAAAAAGTTGGATGAACGTACATAAATTTGAGTGAGTGAGTTTGGAAAGTTAGATTTATGAATGTTTGTTAGTCATATGTTGGCAGGTGAAGCTTTGACCCTTGAGAGCTGCCGAGAGAGAGAGAGAGAGAGAGAGAGAGAGAGAGAGAGAGAGAGAGAGAGAGAGAGAGAGAGAGAGAGAGAGAGAGAGAGAATATATCATTTACTCCTATCACGTTCGCACAAAATCAAGAAAGAAAAAAAAAGAAAATGTTAGGTTTTCTAGATTCAGTCAGTTGATGAATTACTTGTATGATTTCACTGCAACATACACGTTCAGTCAGTGTTTCAGCTTCAGATTCAGAACACAATGTCAGAGTTCCCTTCGTTTTCTATTCAGCCGTGTGATGAAACAAAGAAATTAGAACGAGACACTAATTTGCGAGCCGTTGCAGACACGAGTTTCTTTTTTCTTTCTTTCCCGAACGTTAATGAATCCAAGAGAGACGTGAGAATTTTAAGTAAAAATAGTAATTCTGTCTTCCGCCCTTCGAATGAACCTGCGAGGAGCGTGAAAGTAAGATTGGAATAATGTGTAGCCTTCTCTGGCGTTCTTTAGGGGAGACAGCAACAGAAAACGTGTTGCAGATTACTCACTTTGTAAAGAAAACGTATACTCCGATTTTCTTTGTGTTTTTTTAGGGAGGAATTAAACATTTTCAACTACTGGTATTAATAATAGACTTTATTTTGACATAGAAACTTAAAATCGTGTGAATCAGAATAGCGTTGTTTTGCGATAGAAGCGAAAATGGATGAAACAAGTGAGTATGTGTGTAGGAGTTGCATTTTTATGGTAATTTTCAGTACAACAATTATTTAAGTACTTCATGGCGCCGCGTTCGTTATGTGGAGGTTATAATTATACCTTTAGTGTAATTAAGCGACACAATTTTGCGTTAACGTTAGTAAGGATTTTGTATTGAAAACTGTAGTAGCAGCAGTGTGTGTGTGTGTGTGTGTGTGTGTGTGTGTGTGTGTGGGTGTGTGTCACCCCTTTACTAACACCACGGGAGACACACATAACCCGAATGAAAAGGAAATCCCAAACACACTAGTACACCCGTTGAAAATTCCGAAAACTCATCCGCTGCAGAAAAAAAATAAATAAATAAAATAAATAAAAAAAAAGAGCGGGAGAGAAAGAAAAAAAAAGTACCTGACATTGTTCATCACAGGAAGGTTTTGGTGTTTAATAAGCGATCTCAATTTTAATGGAACCGTGTGTGTGTGTGTGTGTGTGTGTGTGTGTGTGTGTGCGTGTGCGTGTGCCTGTGCGTGTCGTTTAGGTACGCACACTAAATATATCGTGATCTGAGTATTGAGTTTTCCGCTTGCGTTCATTCTGTATTCATGCTGTATAAGCCTGTATTTGTATGATTAATAACCCGGCAATAATTCCATTCACTGGTTATTGAAATATTCGACAGAAACCATGGAAGAGACGGATAAATAGACAGACAGACAGACAGACATAAACGTTGCAAGACATTTAGTAAAGACAGATGCTTAAGGAAGGGGAGAGTAGGACGGGACATACTGGGAGTGACAGGGCGGTAAGCTAAAGGTAGATAGGACAAAGGTAGAAGGTAAGGGAAGGAGAGGGAAGGACATTGGACCGCTGGAGAATGACAGAACGACAGTGAGATGAAGGCAAACAAGGAGGGGGAGAGAGGAGAGGATAGAGAAGGGACGGGAATGGTTAGGAAAAGGGATAATGCAAGAGAAGGAAGGATCTGGATAGACAGGAGGATAAGGTGAGTTGTGTTAAGATAGACAGGAGGATGAAGGTGTGGATCATATAAAGGATTGGGTTTAAAGGAGATAGGGATGGGATAGACAAGGGTGCAGAGTGGATAGAGGCGTGGGAAAGGCTAGTGAGGTGGTAGGTAGGTTTTAGCGTGGCCAGTCATGCAGCCTCGTCGTTACAATCCCAAACTGCAAAATAATAAACACGCACAAGTATAAAGTAACACAATACCGATGATAATAAAAGCAGCAACAACAACAGCAACAGCATCAGGGACGGTTGGGCGGTGCTTTAGGGGGGGCGAGGGGCGGCAGGAGGGGAAGGGAGAAGCAAATCCGCGGCTGAATCCGAGTTTAATATTATTATCGAATTATCGAAAACACTCACTGATGTACCATTTTACTGCTGGTTTTCATATATCCAAATGAAATGACTGCAGCTGTAATGACTACACGCTGCGATTTGATACCCTCGATGAGTAGGCGGGGAAGAAAACCAAACTATAAAATTCATAAAGAGTAATTCTCGTCTAGTAAGAACATGTATATCATAGCTTCTCTCCTTCCCTTTCCTGCAGCCTTGGTGTCTTAAAAGTGAGGCGTGGATTAGAGGAAAGCATTGTGAATTAGACGGAACATTAAACGGCGGAAAATCGCGGCCGGTGCGAATAACTGTGTGTTAGATGAGTTATGGAAAGCAATAAGTCTCAAGGGGCGTGGGGCGGGGGGCGTGCGTGGTCCTGAGGGGGGGAGGGGGCGTGCCCTGGCCAAATGTAACCTTAATTGCGAAGGTGAGTTATGGGCCATACGCGTCACCACTTTGCACGGCGTTCTATCCCATGACACACACACACACCCACACACACCCACACACACACACACACTCACACACACACACACACACACACACACACACACACACACACACACACACACACAC
>JAPQNM010002129.1:32500-35000 GCA_029783475.1 Metacarcinus magister | reverse complement strand
TCTCTCTCTCTCTCTCTCTCTCTCTCTCTCAGCCTTCTTTTTCTTTTTCTTTTTCTTTTTCTTTGTTTTCCTTGCGTTTCCCACACTTACATATTTTCTATTCTTTTACTCAGTTTCCTATTACTTTGTCCTACTCACTTCGTTTCCTTCCTTCTGTTTCCCTTCATCGTTCAGTTTTCTGTCTTGTTTTATTTCTTTTTTATATCATATTCGTGTAATTCTTGTTATCCTTTCCACTCTTTTTATCTCACATTTTATATATATTCTTCCTTTTCATTATTTCTTTCCTTCCTTCCTTTTTCCTTTTATTTTGTTCTACCTTCCCTCCTTCCTTCCTTCCTTCCTTCCTTCCTTCCTTCCTTCCTTCCTTCCTTCCTTCCTTCCTACCTTTCTTCCTTTTTTCCTACCTTCCTTCTTAACTTTTATCCTACCTTCCTTCCTTTCTTCCTTCCTTCTTTCCTACCTACCTACCTTTCTTCTTACCTACCATCCCTCCTTCCTTCCTTTCTTCTTACCTACCATTCCTCCTTCCTTCCTTCCTTCCTTCCATCCTTCCTTCTGTATCGTCCTGCCTCCCCCTAAGCCCAGACTAAAAGCAACACGCGTTAAATTCGCCACATTGAGCTTGTCAAACACCAGTTTCGTGACGGAGATGCATTGCGTTGTATTATCCTCCCCTTCCTCCTCCTCCTCCTTCTCCTCCCTGTCCTTACCTTCTTCTTCGTCCTTCTCCTCCTCCTCCTCCCTGTCCTCCTCCTCCTCTTCGTCCTCCTTCTTGAGACTATTGAAAACGGCATTATCGTTTCAGTTCTTGGAGATGAGACTTGATATTGATCTTGTGGGTTCTGATTCAGGTATTTTCTTGGGTCTGGAAATTCCGTATTGACCTAAATGACAAGACTCAAGGTAGTGGTGTGGAAAAGGCGTCTAGAGTGCAAGGTGAGGCGTGTGCGCTGGAAGGGATAAATAAGGTTGTGTTTTCAAGGAGAAGAAGATAGGTGTGTGTGGGTGACAGGATAGGTAGTGAAGGAATGGGAGGTAATCGGTGTGTGTTGTGTGTGTTTTGTATTCGAAGGAGGGATAAAAAGAGGATCAGGAAACTCCTACGTAGTCTTATAATTGATCTTTCTTGCCTTCAGTATTTAAGTCCGTTCTGGTGTGCTAGCTTTGGTGGTATACACACTTAATACCTACTGTCAAGAAATTATCACGAAGTTTTAAGGAGAACGTGAAAAAACAGGTTATAAATAGTCCCTTCCTCGAATCAAGAGACGCGAGAGAGGCGAGTATTGACACATTAATTTACTGAAGCTTACCTACCAACACGTGACGCAGGAATAACAGCGAAATAAAGTAAAGGCAACTAGCACAACACCTTCATTATGCAAGTGTCCTGTCCTTCGAAGGGAATAGACAGACAGACAGACAGACACGCACCCTGAAGCAGCCTCAATTACCCTTGACACTGACGAGGCGGTGGGTCGCGCGTGGTGGGAGACGAACTTAAACGCGAGGCAGACCATCGGATACGCTAGGAAGGGCTGTGAATGGCTACACGGTCGGTCACTCGCTGTCCATCTGGGTCTTGAGTAACCGGCTTCATGGCAATATCAGAGCACAGCTGGTGTTTCCTTCATAGTGAGGCGAGGCTGGGAGGGAGAGTCTAGGTGTGGGGACCAGTATGTGTTGCCGCCCCGTTGGAAAAGAAGAATGGTAGAGGTCGCTCCCTTCTGTGTTGTGGAGATAAAGGAAGGGATAAAGATGTGTGGACTAGAATGAGTACACACACACACGCACACGCACACGCACACGCACACACACGCACACACACACACACACACACACACACACACACACACACACACACACACACACACACACACACACATGATTAATCAATACCAATGTGTTTTTAATAGACTTCAATATTGCTTTTTCTATTACTTTCATCTTTAAGTTTATACACAACGAAGAGAGAGAGAGAGAGAGAGAGAGAGAGAGAGAGAGAGAGAGAGAGAGAGAGAGAGAGAGAGAGAGAGAGAGAGAGAGAGAGAGAGAGAGAGAGAGAGAGTTACTAAGCAGCATCAGTGGTGAGTTTAGTGTTGTTCTTTCATTCCCAGGTGTGACGTCACCTGTTGGTTGTAATTCAATAACACTCAGGTTCTCGTTTTGAATGGATTTGCAGATGTATGATTTTTGTCAATTTCATGAGATTTATTGAATTTTGGAACGTGGAAGTATTTTTTATATTTTTGTTTTTTTTTGGTTTATTTAAATGTGTTTTGTCTTTTGCGAGGGAAATAGAAACGACTGCATTTGTTTCCCCGTTAAAATATCAGAATTTCTGGTAATAGCATTAAGTTATTATGGAAAATACTACTACAACAACTACTACCACCACCACCACTACTACTACTACTACTACTACTACTACTACTACTACTACTACTACTACTACTACTACTACTACTACTACTACTACTACTACTACTACTACGAC
>JAPQNM010002129.1:25000-27500 GCA_029783475.1 Metacarcinus magister | reverse complement strand
TTCCTCCTCCTCCTCCTCCTCCTCCTCCTCCTCCTCCTCTTCTTCCTCCTTCTCCTCCTCCTCCTCCACTTGTTACATTTATAAAACTAATAATTGCACTTTGGGATGTAAAAAGGGACACCACTTAGACCGAAGAGGCTTAAAGAGGGCAAAAGGGGAAGCCATGACGTTAAGGAGAGCAAAGTAAGGGAAAGGGAAGGAGTATTGGGTGAGAGAGAGAGAGAGAGAGAGAGAGAGAGAGAGAGAGAGAGAGAGAGAGAGAGAGAGAGAGAGAGAGAGAGAGAGAGAGAGAGAGAGAGAGAGAGAGTGTGTGTGTCGGGTGTGAAAAAAAAATGTTTGTGTATGATAGATGTAAAGACTCTTGCCAGGTCTCGGAGTCAAATATTGAGTTTTTTGACCGACGTAAAAATGTTTGATGCAGATTGAAGACTTTTTTACGCGAGAGAGAGAGAGAGAGAGAGAGAGAGAGAGAGAGAGAGAGAGAGAGAGAGAGAGAGAGAGAGAGAAAGAATAACACACACACACACACACACACACACACACACACACACACACACACACACACACACACTCATAATCCTAAACATTTCTTGTAATTATAACCAGCAAGTTTATGAAGGGAAAAGGAGCAAGGCGGTTTGAGGGGAGGTGGAAAATGGAGGAAAGGAAGAAGAAGAGGGAAGGATGAACAGGAGGAGGAGGAAGAGGAGGAAGAGGAGGAGGAAGAGGAGGAGGAGGAGGAGGAAAAGGAGGAGGAAGAGGAGGAGGGGGGGATCTTCCTGGTCAACATGGCAAGGCTCTCAGTGGAATATTTGCCCAGAGACTTTTCAAAAACTTCATAATATCTATCTTTCTCCTTTATTTTATTATTATTTTCATCTGTGACTCTTTCTTTCGTTTCCTCTTATTTTCTTTCTTTATATTTTGCATTCAGCTTCCAGAATATTAGAGGAGTCTCAATGGCATTGGAATCTATCTGAATTTGGTTTCCAGTTCACGTGTTCAACTCTATACATTTTCCTCTAGCGAGTGAGTGAAGGCATGCATAGTGAAGGGAAGATGAGGATGAAGAAATATGAATAATGATAAGAGTATTGGCTCTCTCTCTCTCTCTCTCTCTCTCTCTCTCTCTCTCTCTCTCTCTCTCTCTCTCTCTCTCTCTCTCTCTCTCTCTCTCTCTCTCTCTCTCTCTCTCATTTTTAGTGATACTTTCTACAAATTTTCTGAGTTTTACTGGTTAAATGTGACATGATTAGTGTGACCTAATTGAACCTTACAAATATACCTTATAATGAGATAGATCAACCTTAAATCTAACTACAATTAATAATAAGCATAACTTAGTAAGAGAAGACTCAATCTAATGTACAATTTCATGTTCCCCACTCGTGTCTATCACGCTCACCCTTCAACTGACACTTTAAACTTTTGTGCCCCACACACACCAATACTTGAGTCGTCCGGACACATATGTGAGGCATTAAAAGTGTTCCGCCACCGCGTGTATACTGGCACAAACTGTCTTTGGTGGCGCCAAGATCCTGATGTACCAAGTCAACTCACAGCTACGAGCGTTAACTGGGCATGACGTCACTCGCCCCTTATTTCACATACACACACACACACACACACACACACACACACACACACACACACACACACACGCACACGCACACGCACACGCACACACCCCTACACATCTACACACACACACACACACACACACACACACACACACACACACACACACACACACACGAGTATATACAGGTGTAAGAAATTTAGATAAGGCTACACATTTTACTATAACATTAATTATCTCTAATCAGTTAAGTAGAGTTACAATACCCTTATTCTACTTAACTTACATAATATCTATCTATCTATTTATATCTGGTATGTATGAGTTATTTCAAGTTTCCTTGTTGGTATTTTATATCCTCCCAGTTTCCTTTTGAGTGCGCAGATGCGGAAAAGCATCCTGCAGCACACAAAATATGTTATTACATCAGCAAGATACTTTATCCTCTAGAAGTAAGGCTCCGGAACGTCAGTGCACGGCTTACGTCATCTTCTTGCCACTCACTCACAGAATTTCCAGTTAAAATGGCATTGACTTGTGAGGTGGAAAAGTAGGGAAGCAAGACACGTCTAACTGAATCATTAATTTCTTTACCATTCTTATCCAACAACTGAGAAGGTGTAATCTTCTCCCTCTTCCAATCTTCTTTTTTTTGGAGAAGGGCATCTCTTTCCTTCCTCAGGCACTTCACTCGTCGCTCCAGTTCCTTGAGTACTTCATCTCTTCCTCGTTCCTAGGAAAACGATGAAAAGTTCTGTTGTCCTTTGTGTAGGAAGATCTTGACCAACACCAACACCTCGGAGTTCCGCGTAAAGCCAAGGCGTAAGATTCTTCCGCTTCCTCTTCCGGGCTCTCTTCTGATTTATTCCTCTCTTTCCGTGAATTAAATATATATTTAATTTGATGGCTCTTTGAATA